>JXCR01142899.1:71730-90319 GCA_002079205.1 Phalaenopsis hybrid cultivar | reverse complement strand
ACTTTCCTTCCACTCTTACAATCTCTCGAAGAATTCCTCACAATACTAACCACTCTCTACACTCTAATGGGCACCACAAACAACAAAGATAGTGGAGACCACCTTTTTTGGCCTCCAAATGTTTCTTTTAAAGTTATAGAAGAGTTTTCAAGAGTTACCCAAGTATCCCTTCAAAAATCGTTCACATTCAATGCATCTGTTGAAGGAACCAACGTGCTCGCTGTCCGCGACCTCAATGGCACCGCCGGCGACCTTCTAGAATATTTAATTATGGACTCTCGGGAAAAAAACTCACTGTCGACGGCGTTGAGCTCGCCGTTGGCGCCCAAGATCAAAGCTTTATATTTTGGTCCTTTTTGCTCCAAATTTTCTCTTCTTTGCATTTTTTTGCTCCAATGACCATAATTCAACATACCTACAACAAAACATCAAAAATACCTTTCTTTAAATTGCAATATCATTAAAATCATTGTAAAATAGGTATGAAAATATCAACATATTTTCCTTTAGTAATTTTCGCAGACGTTTCATGATTTCTTGTTAATAAGGGGTGATTATAATTTTATTAAAAAGTTGGGGAAGAAAAATAGAAAGCTTGTGTTTTTCATGTATGATGTTGATACAAACATTTTATCTTCTTCCTGTAGACTAGCGTTGATATAAAAATTTCTTTATGGGCATCCTGCTCTTGAAGAGATACAGAAGGAGTTTGAAATTATGAAGTTTAAAGGTTGGTTGAAGATTGTTGGATGGAAGGCATATCTTAATTCATCTTCCTATTGATGAAGATTACACTTGTTTGTTTTCTAGAAGAATGATGAGGATAGAAAATAGGACTATGAAACTTCTCAAATGTTTTGTTGATTTTGATCCTATGACCGAACCATCCATTATTCCAGTTTAGTTACGGTTTCTGGGACTTATGTTCCATCTATTTAATCATGAATTCTTATTTTCTCTTGCGGTTGCCTATGGAAAACCTCTTAAAATGGATAATTTTACACTTACATTTACACGTCTTTTGGAAGCCCATGTTTTGGTTGAAAGAGATATTACTCAACCTTTTTATGATGAAATTTGGATAGGTTATGCCCACCAGGGCTATTGGAAGAGTGCTGAGATTGAAAAAAATTCCCCTTATTGCTCTCATCATTGTATGTTCGGGCATGCCACATCTCTCTGTTACCATTTGTATCCCCATCTCAAAACTGATAATAGAAAAGCAGAACACATTGTCATTTAAAAATGTTGATGGTGGGATTGCAAATGTTAATGAGAAGCCCAAAATTCTAGACAATGATCANGGATTTTAGTCTGTCACTCTAAAATCTCCAATTCTACGCCCGATAATTTTTTATTTCCCTATTTATTTGCACCCAACTTTCAAAGACTTTGACCTCCCTAAATCTTGGATATAATCTTCACTTTAGTTGTAAAAATCAACATATTTTAACAAATCAATTGGCCAGATTGACAGTAAATTAAGAATGAAGTGAAAGATCATCACAACTTCTTTAATATTCTCATGACACAACCAATTCAAATCACCATTTCACAAAATCTCTAGACAAGGAGAAAGACAGAGAAAAANTTTTTACAAATTTGAGCCTTTGGTTTATGTGCATAAGGATAGAATTTTAAACATTTTTAAGCAATATAATTACTTTTGCAATAAAAGTAACAAGATTTAGGTTTTTTTGCAAACGTACTTTTAACCTCTCCATCATTGAAGGTGATGAGCAATTTGTTCTTACTAGTTCTTACTTGGATGTATATCAGGGGTGGGCTACTTTTGTTCATACCAGTTCTAATTTACATGATAGATTTTTGTTGTGGGACCAACTTGCTTGTATGGGGGAGGCTATTACTGATAAGTGGTTGGTGGGAGGTTGTTTCAACATGGTTATGAAACATGAGGAGAGAGGGGGTGGTCAGGCTTGTGATATTAGTCATATGAACCATTTTAGTAACAAAATCACTTTAGCATTCACTAACTAACCTACTAGTCATAATTTAAGATTTCTTAATGTCTGGTCTTCTCATGATACTTTTCTAAGCTTAATTAATCAGAATTTGGTCTTTCAAGGTGCATGGAGTCCATGGTACATTCTTTGGCAATTACTTAAAAAGTTTGCTCAGGTTCTTAAATGGTGGAATACACAATTTTTTGGTAATGTTCATAATACAATCATCAAGGCTGAGAAAATGGTTGACCTTCTGTACATTGATGTGTTGTTTTTGTCTTGCGTTGAAATTATCATTCAATACTACAATACACACACAATAGTACAAATAGTAAATATGCAGTTCAATAACAACAAAAAAAAAATTTAGTTTAAATAGTTTTATATTTTAAAAACTTTAAGCTGCCAAAACGTAATAATAATGCAAGTATACGTATCAGTTAAGTAATAAAGGGCTCTAATGGAGTCCTAAGTATCGATCCCATGGGGAGTTGGAAATTCATATGGTTATAATATAAAACATAATACTCAAACTATAAAAACTTAAGTACGTTGTGGGTCGCCAAATTGGGAATTTTTGGTTGCCGAAATAGAAATCTGGACGCGCGGTTTAATTTAATTTATATATATATATATAATTTTGAAAAAAGTAGTATTTTAGATTTTTGAAAATACAAAACCAAACCAATCTCATATCCTCAATAGTTTAAATAAACGAGCCTAATACCTCAAGCAATGCATCTATCCCGAAGGGTAGACACACTACTTACTAGTAAGACTCGATTAAATAAATTAAAAAATTTATGATATCCATTTAAGTATGCAAAAAACCATTTTTGATGTAGACCAACAAGTTCTCATTTTCAACTCAAAAAATTAAATAAAGTTTATATTAAGCTGGGTTCTTGAAAGTTTCTTATAAAGGCAAGCCCTTATAGTTAGTTACATCTTAAATAACCGAAGTCACCTAAGAAAACTCTCGATAAAAATTAGGTGATATTGTCTTCAAGAATTTCAAAAAATAGGACTTTTCAAAGAGATCACACAAAGAGGAGTGAAAGGGGAATGACTCAAATTTGGAACATTTATTTTTGAATTCAAAGGAAGAGGTACTAGGGGATTTCACAGATCTTGAGAAGAACCTTGGTGACTTCTCAGACTATCCTATAGTTCAACTTCAACTTCAAGAAGAAATTATGCTGTCATCCTACCAATTTTATTAATTAAGGCTTACATTTATGTGAAATGATCACACAAATAGCCTAGAAGATGTGAGGATTTAAGTCGTGATGAATGACAATCTCGGAATCCTAAGATAAGTTAGAGTTTATATTATATAACAGGACTATACAAAAGCCTAAAGAAAATTTGAGGACTTATGTCACACTAGGAGGACGACCTCAAAATCCTATAGCTTTTTAATTCTAAGGAAAGATGTGTCGTTGTAGATCCTCTTACTATTGTAGAAGGTCGTCCACAGAGTTAGCTCCAAGTTCCCTTGTCTTAGAGAGTTTAAGCTTTCTAATGTGTCAAGTACTGATCTC
This sequence comes from Phalaenopsis hybrid cultivar, assembly GCA_002079205.1. Lineage (NCBI taxonomy): Eukaryota > Viridiplantae > Streptophyta > Magnoliopsida > Asparagales > Orchidaceae > Phalaenopsis > Phalaenopsis hybrid cultivar. The sequence goes on along the minus strand of JXCR01142899.1, from coordinate 86,811 downwards.
AAATCAAATGTTTCCTAAGTTTATGGTTATTTAAATGTTATGGGGGGGTTAAAGTTGATTAGAGCAACAACGATTAGGATCCCACGGTTCCCTCATTCCAACACCACTATTTTCTTCGGATTCACTTAGTATNAGTTTAAGCTTTCTAATGTGTCAAGTACTGATCTCAAATCAAATGTTTCCTAAGTTTATGGTTATTTAAATGCTATGGGGGGGGGGTTAAAGTTGATTAGAGAAACAACGGTTAGGATCCCACGGTTCCCTCATTCCAACACCACTATTTTCTTCGGATTCACTTAGTACAAATGAATTTTTTAAACTCAACTCAATGAGTTCCATAGTTTGATATATGCTATGGGAAATCTAGTTATCAACCGCAGGTTACCTTCTCTGAGGGATTCCAGATCATCCAATAGAGACGTTTTAATTTATTTATAATTTATGTTTTAGTTGTTTTATTTGTAATTAATTTTTGAGTTGTCTTATATTTTGACTGTTGTGGTGGTGGATTTTATCTTGTTTTTATTTCTTACTTTTGATTTGGTTTCAGTCTCACGGCTATCCTAAAAGTTTCAATTTTGACATGCAGGGTGACCTTATTGTTTAACATGCAAGTTTATAGGTAGGAAATAAGAGGTTCAGATAAATACAAGTAAATTGCAATGCAATAACTTAAAAGCCTACCTGTCAATTCTTCCCGTTCCTCCACCTTAAAGGTCAATACTTGCAAAACATATATATAATTTTGCAAGAATTAAGACATGCTTGTAGGAAAAGCAGAGAGTACAGGTTTAAGGTATGTCTACCAGATCCCATGTTGTGCCATGGTGGGTCCAATTTGTTCATCTCTGTGGATGATTCCATTAAGCAAATCATAATATGCCCAAGTGTATTCCAAGATTCCCAAAGGATCATGAAAAGCCATGGGTAATAATNAATGCAATAACTTAAAAGCCTACCTGTCAATTCTTCCCGTTCCTCCACCTTAAAGGTCAATACTTGCAAAACTTATATATAATTTTGCAAGAATTAAGACATGCTTGTAGGAAAAGCAGAGAGTACAGGTTTAAGGTATGTCTACCAGATCCCATGTTGTGCCATGGTGGGTCCAATTTGTTCATCTCTGTGGATGATTCCATTAAGCAAATCATAATATGTCCAAGTGTCTTCCGAAATTCCCAAAGGATCATGAAAAGTCGTGGGTAATAATCTAGACATTTCACAGTCCCTCAAATTGTCTCGAGTTCATTTTGGTCTTATTATGTTTGCTATATGGTTCACCCAATTCATAACCTTATACTTAATGAACCTTAATGTTCCAATTATCCCTTTAAGTGGGGTAATTATCACGATGTTTCACTTACAAATTATATGTGTAAAAGCCCTTAGGGGCAATTTAGCTTAATTAAGGGACTCAACCGGTTTGATTTTCAAAGAAGGGCTTGTTGTGTTCTTAAAAAAAGTTTCAAATTAATTATATGTCATTTTCTAAACCTCATTAGAAAAAATTCTAATTAAGCCTAGTTCACTACTAAGCCCATAAAACCTATTGAGTAGATTTGTAATTTTTAGGAAAATTTAAATATTTATACTTTTAACCCTTATAAAGAATCATTAATCATTTTAGAACCATTAATATGGGTTTTAAATTAGTTGGTTATGATCTTCCAAAGTCAAACCCCAACCTTAATATCTTTTTTATTAATTGCTCCTCCAAATTTCATCAATTTGAGAAATTACAAATTTATCCTTAATGTGACCAAAGTAAGATTGGTTGCTACAATATATCTCATTCATATTTCAATCATCAAGATATGACAATTAAGATCATTTATTACCCGTTTAACCTTTGGTTAGGCCAAAGTATTAATTAAGGCTTAATTCCAAAATTACCCTTTTGTCCTTAAGGCCTTAACACCTCATAATTCATTAAATTAAACCCAAAAGACTTTAAGATTTTATGCTACCCCACTCATGGGATAACTAAAGCATTAGAGGAGAAAATGTGATTTTTTTGAATTTATTTAATTTTATAATTATTTAAATGAAAAAATAGGGATTTTTAATGAGCATTCAATAACTTAATCAAAACAAAACCACTGTCTTTAAGAAAATTACTGGAAGTTCACCTAAGTCGGAGGACCACACGGATCAATTTCCATGATTTTTAGAGGTTTAATTTAATTATGAGAATTATTTGNTGTGATTTTTTTGAATTTATTTAATTTTATAATTATTTAAATGAAAAAATAGGGATTTTTAATGAGCATTCAGTAACTCAACCAAAACAAAACCACTGTCTTTAAGAAAATTACTGGAAGTTCACCTAAGTCCGAGGACCACACGGATCAATTTCCATGATTTTTAGAGGTTTAATTTAATTATTAGAATTATTTCTTTATTTTGATTATTAATTAAATATAAAATATAATTTAAGTGGAAAATTAAATTTTGTATTTTTCTAAGGTCAAGGAACCCATAGAAATAAATTTCATATTTCTATTGCTTATATTTTAATTATTGGAATTATTTTAGTGGAAAATTAAAAAAAATTCATTTTAAGCCTTTAAAAATTAATATCTTGGCTTCCAAAATTAGGAAAATTGTTTTAATTGGTCTCAAGTGATCAAGAAGCTAAATGCAACAATTTAGTCTGTTTTTTACAATTTTACAATTTTTAGTCAATTTTTATTTATTTAAATATTTAAAAAATGGCTTAAAAATGAAAATTTTATTTTAATTCCACTTTTATTTTTCATAGGTTCCTCTGGTCATAAGGAGCTCCGNATTTAAGTGGAAAATTAAATTTTGTATTTTTCTAAGGTCAAGGAACCCATAGAAATAAATTTCATATTTCTACTGCTTATATTTTAATTATTGGAATTATTTTAGTGGAAAATTAAAAAAAAATTCATTTTAAGCCTTTAAAAATTAATATCTTGGCTTCCAAAATTAGGAAAATTGTTTTAATTGGTCTCAAGTGATCAAGAAGCTAAATGCAACAATTTAGTGTGTTTTTTACAATTTTACAATTTTTACAATTTTTAGTCAATTTTTATTTATTTAAATATTTAAAAAATGGCTTAAAAATGAAATTTTTATTTTAATTCCACTTTTATTTTTTATAGGTTTCTTTGGTCATAAGGAGCTCCCAAAACCAATTTGGTAATTTTTTTGAGTTGAATTTTAATTAATACATTTATTTTAGTTTCAAAAATGCAATTTTACTTAATTAATCCATTTTAGTGGTCAAATTAATTCTAATTGACTTGAAATTTTTATAAGGAGCTTCCCTGATGTTAAATTATAGTGGATGATAATTTTTGTGCCATTTATATTTTTATTTTGTCAAATTTAATTATATTTCATTTTTAGGATGTAATGATAATTAAGGTTATTTTTAATGAGTTAAACCATGTTTATATTTTTTCTAGGGTCCTCTGACCACAATGAACCTACCAAAACAACCTTTTTGTATTTTTTATCAATATTTGAAGTTCTATAATTTTTTTACCCAAACAAACATGATATGATCAAAAAATAGAGATCTGTGCTTAAAGACCTCCCTTGACTTTGGAAAAATCAGGGAAGATCCCTATTGATAGAGAGAACCAAAGCTCCAAAAATCAAGTCATGGTAAAATGTCCATGCAAATGGAGAATCCAAATAATAAATAAACTATTTAATTAGTAAAAAATCACACATGCATCAAACAAACATGAAACTATTTCCACATTGTTCTCCTTTGTTCACTGAGCATGAGGATATTTTTATTTTTATTTTTTGTGATTTTTTTACACCATGATATGGATTTTGGAAGTTATGGTATTTAAATAAATCAAATAAAACCCTATTTTCCTACTTATCCAGCGTGACACAACCTCATCCTCGTCATTTCTGGACTTTCAACACGACGCTCCGTTGTTCGGCACTGCCAGACACCTCATCGCTTAGTCAGCCCGCGGTTTATGCCTCATATCCTTGTCTGGCGCAATCTAGAGTGTCCATTCGATACACGCAGAAATGGACTTCATTCGTTCATTGTCCCCAAGTCCCTAGCCCGATAGCCATTAAACTTCAAACCTTAAAATCTCTCTCGATACTCAACCAAATCTCTTCAGGTTTGTTTCTATAGATGCGTCTAGACTAGGAGAACATATCAATATGGTTAATCAAGTCTTAAATTAAGTCCATGAGCATGGAGAATTAAAATAGGCTAGGTTTAAGGGGAGAGTTCAATACCTTTGCCCAAGAGGTGCGGCCTCGATTGGGTGCTTCCAAAAGCTTGAGTTGAGTTCAGAGAGCTCCTAGATGAAGTCTTGGGTCGTGGTGAATTGCTTAGATACAATTTTGACCAAGACCGATTTTGGGTGTTGATCAAAGTCTATACTAGGGTGGTTTGGTTATGGGGATTTTATGGGGAATCTTGNAAGGGGAGAGTTCAATACCTTTGCCCAAGAGGTGTGGCCTCAATTGGGTGCTTCCAAAAGCTTGAGTTGAGTTCAGAGAGCTCCTAGATGAAGTCTTGGGCCGTGGTGAATTGCTTAGATGCAATTTTGACCAAGAACGATTTTGGGTGTTGATCAAAGTCTATACTAGGGTGGTTTGTTTATGGGGATTTTATGGGGAATCTTCTTCTTTCACTCAGGGGATGGTGTGGGTGCAATTAATTTGACTTCGGTGCACTGTGGAACTGTGGGATTATGTCCTGGTTTGGGCTGATTTTTTAGCTCCAAAATTGAGCTCAGGAACTGGGTTTGAGGGCTATAAGATGGTGGTCTTGAACTTAAGAGGTCTTGAAGAAGCTCTGGGAACAATTTGCCAGAGTCTCCCTAAGGAATTTCAAGAATTCCTCTCTTGGCCGTGGAGGGTGAGTTTAAATAGAGGAGCTTAGAGGCTGCAATTAGGCTAACTAGTGGGTGGCTCTAGTTACTTAGGCGGAGGGAAGAAAGGGGCAAAATGCTAATTGGAGCTAGCCAACTCGATTGGTGGCTGCAACTTTCTAAATGCTCAATTTCTAATTTAATTTTTATATTTTCTCTTTTGTCGCAGTTATGAACATAAGTATACGTATCACTCAAGTAATACAGAGCTCTATTGGAGGCCTGGTTATCGATCCCACAGGGAAAAAAATGGAACTTTAAAATGCAAAATGTAGTGCACAAAGCCAATATCCAATTCACAATGCTCGTACAAAAAATATTAAAGTCATTAATAGTATAAAGATGAGTAAATATTCAAGTTCATTAAAGTGCTAACTAAGCTTCTAAGCAAGTTATCTAACTCCAAACTAAGTTTTTGTGTTGCAAGTTTCAAATTTGGAGAAGACGACCTCCTTCTTACAATGATGTTGTGGTGAGTAAAAGATAAAGATTAGTAGGATTTTGTGTTGTGCCAAATAGGAGCATTCCTATTTTTTACCTTTTTTTGAATGTTGTAAAGAACATTGACTAATCCTAGGATTATCTCCTAAATCAATAGCTAGGCTAGGAGGATACTGGCTATCTCTCCAAAGCTCCCACTTCCCTTCCCCTAAAGACCAACTCTTGCTTTAGTTTACAAACACTAAGACCAAATTGGGGATTTGAGCCTGTCACTCTAAAATCTTTAATTCTACGTCCAATAAAATATATTTCCCTACTTATTTATATTCAACCCCCATGAACTTTAACATCCATGAGATTTGAATGTGATCTTCACTATTTTTATAGAATGCATAGCCCTATTAGATCACGTGATTCACAAGAAATCTTAAAAATTCAATTGACCAGATTGAAAAGTAAATGAAGCACTAAGTGTAAAATCATCACAACATTTTGGCATGAATTCGGCACAACCAATCTAAATCATCACATCACCACATCTCATTGCAAGGAGAAAGACAAAGAAATCTACTCAGACACATGGGGAAGATACAACAAAACAAGGTTTTTTTATTTAAAAGCAACGTCATACAACCATAGAAAGTAAATACAACTTATCTCAAGTTCTTCCCCAGGCAAATCTTTTAAAGTTCCTTTGAATTCTCTTCTCTCTTTACAACTCCACACAATTCCTTCTTTAGATGAATAAGGGAGAACAAATCTCTCACTTTCCTTCTCCTCCTACACTCCTTAGAGAGGAATCCAACACAAACCCTAACTCTCTCACACTCTCTAAACAAGATGAAACACTCTCCCCAACACTCACACCCCAAAATTCAGGCACTAAAAGCAGTTTAAATTTGTTTAGAATGAATTCCCCAAGAGATTTTTCAAGCACCCCTTCAAAATCCTTCTAAATACATTGAATTTGGGCATAAGTTAGCTTCAGCCGCCACCGGTGCTCAATTATTCAAATCATCCCATACTCTCTGGAAATGAGCACCACCAGCACCCATTCGGGTGCCGTCGGCGCTAGTAGGAAGTTTTGGCCACTTTGTCTCTTTTTGCTCTAAATTTGTTTCTTTTTTTGCTTCCTTTGGCTACAAACATCTAAAATCATCAGACTTGCAACAAAACATGAAAAATACCTTCTTTTAAAGTGCAATATCACAAAAAAATGAGTAAACATACATAGAAGAAATCCAACATATTTTTGGTGTGTCAAAATTCCCCAAACTTAACTATTACTTGTCCTCAAGTAATTCTTCCACTACATAAAATTATGATCCATGATAGAGAACTTCACTTTAAAGATATCAAATTTTTTTNAGCAGTTTAAATTTGTTTAGAATGAATTCCCCAAGAGATTTTTCAAGCACCCCTTCAAAATCCTTCTAAATAAATTGAATTTGGGCATAAGTTGGCTTCAGCCGCCACCGGTGCTCAATTATTCAAATCATCCCATATTCTCTGGAAATGAGCACCACCAGCACCCATTCAGGTGCCGTCGGCGCTAGTAGGAAGTTTTGGCCACTTTGTCTCTTTTTGCTCTAAATTTATTTCTTTTTTTGCTTCCTTTGGCTACAAACATCTAAAATCATAATACTTGCAACAAAACATGAAAAATACCTTCTTTTAAAGTGCAATATCACAAAAAAAATGAGTAAACATACATATAAGAAATCCAACATATTTTTGGCGTGTCAAAATTCCTCAAACTTAACTATTACTTGTCCTCAAGTAATTCTTCCACTACATAAAATTATGATCCATGAAAGAGAACTTCACTTTAAAGATATCAAAATTTTTGATTTAAATGAATATAATAGTAAGGCTTTCAAAAAGGTTAATAATAATTCAGATCAAAATTATAGGTGCAAGATCATCTAGTCATCAAGTCTAGGAGTTCTAGTCTCATATTTCTTTCAAGAATAACTATAATTTGTCACAATAAGTGCAAAAGGAAGAATAATATGAAAAGAAATCCATGAGAAATTTATTAGTTAGGATGCTAATACTTTAAATATAAATTTNTAATAATTCAGATCAAAATTATAGGTGCAAGATCATCTAGTCATCAAGTCTAGGAGTTCTAGTCTCATATTTCTTTCAAGAATAACTATAATTTGTCACAATAAGTGCAAAAGGAAGAATAATATGAAAAAGAAATCCATGAGAAATTTATTAGTTAGGATGCTAATAATTTAAATATAAATTCAGAAATGTACTTAAATTCTTTTCTTTAAGTTGATTCCAGTGAAGCCAATTTTTTATTAGGAAAATATTCAAGCTTCTCCTCACTTTTACTTTCTTTTTCTTTTCTATATCTGAATTGTTTTTCAATTTTTTTCCTTTTCTTTTCTCTCTCTCTTTTTTTTTTCTTTTAGGATTATTTTTGAATCCTTCTTTTTCTTTTCAAGTGATGATANGATTCCAGTGAAGCCAATTTTTTATTAGGAAAATATTCAAGCTTCTCCTCACTTTTACTTTCTTTTTCTTTTTTATATCTGAATTGTTTTTCAGTCCTTTTCTTTTTCTTTTCTCTCTCTCTCTTTTTTTTCTTTTAGGATTATTTTTGAATCCTTCTTTTTCTTTTCAAGTGATGATTAATATACTTGGATAGCCTTTAATAATTTTGAACTTCACTTTCCTCCCCTTAAAATTGGAGCTTGTGACATTCCTTTATTTTATAAATGTATATTAGCTTTTAAATGATTCATCATAGAGTCTCACTTCTTATCCCTTCATATAAACCCCAAGGACTCTTAATATTTCAAAAATACAGTTTTCCTTTACTTTAAATAATCAACTATAGTCTAATCCTCTTATACTAAATATCTTTGCCTATAAAGTCAATCTTTCTTATTAGAAATTTTTCACTTAAGCCTTCTAAGATATGTAAATAAAACCAACAATTTAGTTATCTAAAGTTAAATCCTAACATCATAAACCATGTTAAAATTAATTTTGAAATAAAAATATTTTTAATGAGGACAACTAAAAGTTAATTTTTTTCTCCCCCAAACTTAAGTTTTTCATTACACAATAATAGAGGTAAAAATTATAAAAGAAATCTAACCTTTTGTAGATGGCTTTTGATCATTCTAAAGCTATGNTCCCCCAAACTTAAGTTTTTCATTACACAATAATAGAGGTAAAAATTATAAAAGAAATCTAACCTTTTGTAGCTGGCTTTTGATAGGTATTCATCACAACTTTAACCTAGCAGGCCTGAAACAGTTAGAAGCTTTTCTACACATAATATATTAGAGATTTGCAGGGTAAAAAAAATTTAGAACATAAAATTTAAACATCTACTACATATAAATAACTACTCCAACTTTAAACTAAAGAAACTAACTAACAGACATCAATTAATTGCAACCACATCACAGTTTTAATATAGTACAACTATAAGAGAAAACAAAATATAAATACATATGATCATTGACCCAACATAAAATGCAAACACTACATATACAACAAACTACCACTCATCACAACAAACTACCACAAACACAACAAACTACCGCGCATCATCACCTCTGGCATCCTCTAAGTCATCAGTTCGTTGGTACGGAGTATAGTAGGGACAAGCACGAAAGATCACACCAGAGTCTCCCGTCATGAATCTAACCTGAGCATCATGAAAAGCTATATTGTACTCGACCCTCCTCCATGTGTAATCATCATTGACCTCATTCCTTGCTTTTATTCCAGTAATCCGATTGTGTAACCTCTTCATGTCACCTTGTTGAATCAACAACTATTCCAAAACATTAGAAAGAGCATATATCCTGGAAGTAGAAGGAATATCATGGCTAGCAGAAGGGGCAGAAGGGTCATCACCACTCTTACTCCCTAATATCCATCCCACATGAGCTTCACTAGTCTTAATGTTGGATCTGCTAATAGACTTCAAAGGATGGACCCATTATTCACTATGATCAAACTCAACTCCGGATAGTACACATAATGTGTGAATCAGGGTAGGATGTTCTAATCCTCCTGTAGTCTCTCCCTTCACAATAGTCTGAATACTCTTATAAATAATTGCCCCAATATTAATTATCCTTGAATTTTGAATACAAAAATTCAAGATGGCTCTGTCTCGAGTAACTTCATTGTGATGATAAGTAGGTAGTAGTTTTGCAGAAATAAAGTAATGCAAGGCCTTAGATGCAACATTTAACATAGAAGCAAAAAAATTTATCCTTTGCCTTTGCTTAATTTTCCACTCTCCTTTCCCATCAGTAAGCAAGGCAATAACTTCATCCAAGTTAGAATCCATAGTACTAAATGATGAATACTCACAAAAGCCATGATTCCTCAAATGATAAAATTCATTAATCCGGACTAGGGTAAATTCTATCATTTTCCCTCAAACAAACACTTGATCTCCCGTAGTCCACAACAAATTGCATAAAACTCCTTGACTATCTCTAAGATCGAATCAACAGTAAAATAATAAAATATTTCCCACTCTCAATCCGCTATCAACTGCTCCACAACTTCAACTAGATTTTCAAACACTTGATCTAGTATACACTTCTTATTCCTTAAGTGTGAATTGAATTGGTACTAGGCTTTAATATTAACAAACTTTCCTTCATCAGAATCCAACTTCATCTTCCCCTTACTCACCCTTGAAGCCATATGAAAATTTCTAAAAAAATTGAAAATAACTCGAAATAAACTTCATATTCAACTTATAATAAACTCCAAAGACAAATCTAGCAAGTAAAAACTCCTACACCATATATAATTTCCAAATATTCACAAAAACTCCAAATTTTGGATTTTCAAAATGTAGGAGATTCCTATGGTGAAAATTGAAAAGAAATTAGTTTAGAGTGGAGCTCTTACCAAAAGAAGATGAAATTCACACTTTTTTAGCCTTGAAAATGCTCCAAATGATAATGCAAGCAAGCCCTAGTATGACTTTTCAGCTCTAGCTAAATTTTGAAGACGATAAAAGGGTGAAAATGGCGGGTCCCCAAGTAAAAATTGCAATTTTAAGGCAAAAACTGGGCTTTTCTGGTTATGGGTGTCGTTGGCGCTCTATTGATTTAAAATACCCTATCTTTTTGTATTTTGGCACCGTTGGTGCCCACTCTGGCACTGTCGAAGCCAAATAGATTTCATGATCTCGAAATTTTTTTTTTTTTGTAATTTCGATAATTTTGAAATCAAATCAGCATCTAATTGGTNTTTTTTAGCCTTGAAAATGCTCCAAATGATAATGCAAGCAAGCCCTAGTATGACTTTTCAGCTCTAGCTAAAGTTTGAAGATGATAAAAGGGTGAAAATGGCGGGTCCCCAAGTAAAAATTGTAATTTTAAGGCAAAACTGGGCTTTTCAGGTTATGGGTGCCGTTGGCGCTCTATTAATTTAAAATACCCAATATTTTTGTATTTGGGCACCGTTGGTGCCCACTCTGGCACTGTCGAAGCCAGACAGATTTCATGATCTCGAAAAAAATTTTTTTTTTTCGTAATTTCGATAATTTTGAAATCAAATCAGCATCTAATTGGCCTTTTTAAGCATCAAACATCATAATAAAGTGATCAATATACATGAATTTATACAAACAACAAAAAACATCACTTTTTAATATAAAATCCAAATTACAAACATACACACTTAAGCACAAAATCACATATGTTTTAGCAAATCATGCCACATCAAATTTCAGCGTGCACACAACCATAACACTAGCACTGAAAACTAAAAATAAACACAAATCTCAAGCATAACAAGTTTAAAATTATAAAGCAAAGCAATCTAAATACTAAGCACACCTAGCATAATAAAGTTCAAACACTACAGACTAAATACTAAATATCAAATTGAGTCACTACCTCCTCATTGGTATCGCTACTATCATCTTCTCTGATATATCCCATGGATTGGTGGTGCACAAACAAGTTGTAAAAGGGGCGATAGGGAAACTCATCAGTTGAATCTTCAGAAACCAAATCTTTTCTCTTCATCAAACGTATCAGACTGTTCCTTCATCATCCAATCCAGATGATCAAATAACTCAGAGATATTATTAATTGCATTCATAAGATTTCGTACCTCTTTCTCCAATGTCTTCATCTTCTTCAAAACCAAATGTGGACTTTCAAGAAAGTACGGTAGGATAGGCTGTGAACTTTGAGATGGTTGATCTGCAATAATGCTCATATCATACATATTAGTTGGATCCTGGTGCTTCCAAGGAAGAAGCACTTTCTCTGGCTTTCATATGACACTTGTGGCTGGCTGTAGAGAAGAAATATGGTGAAAGGATGTCCAAGCCCATATTTAGATCCATGTACAATCAATCCCAGGATAGATCTCATAATGATGGTACCAATATCAATAGGTCTCCCCATTTGAATACAATAATTTAGTATTGTACTATCCTTAGTCACTTTGCTATTCTTCATAGTTGGGAGTAACTTTGTAGATATGAAGAAATGCCATTGCTTCAACACAAAATTTAATAGTGTAGCAGAGAAACTTACATACCCGGTGTCTATTATCTCTCAGTCTTCATTTTCATCCGTAAAAAATCGGTAAATCTCATTCATATTGTCTCTTGTAGGATCAAATATTGTATAATGGAAGATTGACACATTCTCTGTCATAAATAAGTTGTTAATCTTCGAAGGGGTAAATGGTACAAACCTGCCTCTCACATATACGACTTCTTATTTGAACCCATGTAGATTAGCGTAAAACTCTTTAACCACAGGAACGACTACAGCTGCAGTAATGTAACATAAGGCTTCCCAATGCCTCTGCATAATAATCTCCTCTACTCAAGTACTTTGAGCATTCATACCATGATTTTTGAAGCCTCTCTCATTGATTAGCTTCCTCTTTATTAGAACCTAGCTGAACAAGCGATATGCTTCAGCATTGTTGAATTTTCTCCTGTTGAACACTTTTAATCTTGGAGTTTCTATGGAGTTGGAAGCCATGGGATGCAAATTTTGGATCTATCCTATCATTTTTTTACAGTTCAAGGGTTTAAACATCGAGTTTAGGCAGTTGTAGGGGTAAAAATCTCACCAAATTCTGCTAAAATAAAAAATTCAAACCCAGTAACCGTTTCTTGTCATGTGGGTCGTCGGCTCTGCTTTGGGTGTTTTCGGTGCTCTACCCTAGATCATATGTAGGCATTATCCAATAGGGCGCCGTTGGGGCCCATTCTAGCACCGTTGACGCCAAAAAAATAAAGATGCTCCAAAATTTGTTTTGGCCATAAATCTTCCAAATTTTTTAATTTCTCCAATAATAATCATTATTTTATGATATTTATGAATAAGTAGGACTCAAATATATAGTTAAATAATAGTAGTAAAAATTCAAACAAAATAAATCTTAAAGATAATTATGGGTTGCCTCCCACAAAGCACTTGGTTTAACATCGTCAGATCGACCAATTTAGTTTTATTCAGTTTGACTCAACATTAAAGCCTCTTTAAAACTTGGTTGAGATCCCTAAAAATAAGGTTTTAACCTATGCCCATTAACTTTAAATATTCTTCTAGTTATAGGATCTTCAATATCAACAACACCTAAGTGATAAAATTTTATAACTGTTGAAGGTCCTACCCACCAAGTCTTCAGTTTCCCTGAAAATAATTTCAATCTCGTATTATACAACAAAAATTTCTGTTCAGGTTCAAATCTCTTTATTATAATCTTCTGATCATATCATATCTTCATTTTCTCCTTATAGATACTATCATTATTGTAAGATTTATTTCTAATTTCTTCTAATTCATTCAATTGCAATAATCTTTTCTCACCAGCATCTTTTAAATTTAAATTCAATTCTTTTATCAGCCAATATGCTTCATGCTCTAATTTTATTGGTAAGTGACACATTTTTCCAAAAACTAATCTATAAAGAGACTTCCTATAGGAGTTTTATAAGCAGTTCTATATGCCCATAATGCNAACCTAGCAGGCCTGAAACAGTTAGAAGCTTTTCTACACATAATATATTAGAGATTTGCAGGGTAAAAAAAAATTTAGAACATAAAATTTAAACATCTACTGCATATAAATAACTACTCCAACTTTAAACTAAAGAAACAAACTAACAGACATCCATTAATTGCAACCACATCACACTTTTAGTATAGTACAACTATAAGAGAAAAAAAAATATAAATACATATGATCATTGATCCAACATAAAATGCAAACACTACATATACAACAAACAAACACAAAAAACTACCACTCATCACAACAAACTACTACAAACACAACAAACTACCACGCATCATCACCTCTGGCATCCTCTAAGTCATCAGTTCGTTGGTACGGAGTATAGCAGGGACAAGCACGAAAGATCACACCAGAGTCCCCCTCATGAATCTAACCTGAGCATCATGAAAAGCTATATTGTACTCGACCCTCCTCCATGTGTAATCATCATTGACCTCATTCCTTGCTTTTATTCCAGTAATATGATTGTGTAACCTCTTGATGTCACCTTGTTGAATCATCAACTATTCCAAAACATTAGAAAGAGCATATATCCTGGAAGTAGAAGTAATATCATGGCTAGCAGAAGGGGCAGAAGGGTCATCACCACTCTTACTCCCTAATATCCATCCCACATGAGCTTCACAAGTCTTAATGTTGGCTATGCTAATAGAATTCAAAGGATGGACCCATTATTCACTGTGATCAAACTCAACTCCGGATAGTACACATAATGTGTGAATCAGGGTAGGATGTCCTAATCCTCCTGTAGTCTCTCCCTTTGCAATAGTCTGAATACTCTTATAAATAATTGCCCCAATATTAATTATCCTTAAATTTTGAATACAAAAATTCAAGATGGCTCTGTCTCGAGTAACTTCACTGTGATGATAAGTAGGTAGTAGTTTTGCAGAAATAAAGTAATGCAAGGCCTTAGATGCAACATTTAACATAGAAGCAGGAAAATTTATCCTTTGCCTTTGCTTAATTTTCCACTCTCCTTTCCCATCAGTAAGCAAGGCAATAACTTCATCCAAGTTAGAATCCATAGTACTAAATGATGAATACTCACAAAAACCATGATTCCTCAACTGATAAAATTCATTAATCCGGACTGGGTAAATTCTATCATTTTCCCTCAAACAAACACTTGATCTCCCGTAGTCCACAACAGATTGCATAAAACTCCTTGACTATCTCTAAGATCGCATCAGCAGTAAAATAATAAAATATTTCCCACTCTCAATCCGCTATCAACTGCTCCACAACTTCAACTGGATTTTCAAACACTTGATCTAGTATACACTTCTTATTGCTTAAGTGTGAATTGAATTGGTACTAGGCTTTAATATTAACAAACTTTCCTTCATCATAATCCAACTTCATCTTCCCCTTACTCACCCTTGAAGCGAAATGAAAATTTCTAAAAAAATTGAAAATAACTCAAAATAAACTTCATATTCAACTTATAATAAACTCCAAAGACAAATCTAGCAAGTAAAAACTCCTACACCATATATAATTTCCAAATATTCACAAAAACTCCAAATTTCGGATTTTCAAAATGTAGGAGATTCCTATGATGAAAATTGAAAAGAAATTAGTTTAGAGTGGAGCTCTTACCAAAAGAAGATGAAATTCACACTTTTTTAGCCTTGAAAATGCTCCAAATGATAATGCAAGCAAGCCCTAGTATGACTTTTCAGCTCTAGCTAAATTTTGAAGA
>JXCR01142899.1:48434-61929 GCA_002079205.1 Phalaenopsis hybrid cultivar | reverse complement strand
ACCTAGCGAGTTTTCCCGTTCCACTACCTGAAAAAGTTAGTACTTGCAAGGCATGTATATAGTGTTGCAGGGAATTTAAATTGCATGAGTAGATGAAGGTTTAGCTACGAAACCCTAGGTTATGATTTTGTTGAATCTTGGAAGATCCTAGTAGATGATTTTGGGATAAAGTACGATAAGTTAAATTTATTCTTCAAAACATCCAAAAGATTTCAAATTGCCTGGGAGATGACCCTAAACTCTTTTAAGGATCTCTTGAATTATTTTGAGTTCATTTATGAACTTATCATAATGTTCCAATAATCATCCGAGTTTAGAGTGTGGTTACCCCTAAACTCGGTTAAACTTAACAATTCAATTATCTCAAGGATAGAGTAGTCGATTAATCAAAATATGTTTCATTTAAGAGTTATGTGAGTGGGTGCCCCTAAGGCAACTTTATGTCATTTAAGGTTATGTAGTCCATAATTAAGGTTATGCTTGTAGTGTTTAAAGATGGTAACCACCAATCATATCATTTTCTGAATCCAATCAACTTGGGAGCCTATGTCACTACCAAACCCTTAACAATCATAATGAGGACTTTGGTGAAGGTTAAAATTTTAATTTAAGTAACATGTATTTTTATTTAAAGGTCACAATAGCTTCCATTTTGGGCTTAAGAAAATTAAACTATCATCTTTCTGGCTTAAGCTCATTACTTAGGAATCATTTGATCTTTAATTAACTTTCGAGTCATGTAGATTAAGAGAACTATGTTTTTAGTTGATGTTGTGCTAGGTGTTGAACGAGTTTCTACCTTATAATCCCATTGTATTTCAATCATCCAAATGCAATTATCAGGATCAAATTTACCCATTTATCCCTGGTTAACACTAAATTTTAATCAAGGCACCAAAGTCCAAAATGACTATCTTGCCCTCAGGGCACTTCACCTCATAACTCCCTAAACACAACTTAAATGACTTTGAGGGTTTAAAGTATTATATCCATGAGGTAATTAAAATGTTAGAGGAGAACATGTGGACCTCTCAAAATTTGATTTAATTTAGATAATTATATAAATTTAGAAAATAAGATTTTTAAAAGTTAATTTATTAAATTATCCAAAATAAAATTTATATTTATGGAAAAATTATTAGTGGTTTCCTAAGGTTAGATAAACACTTAGGCAATTATTTTTTGCATCAAATTTCTATTTTTATTATTTAATTTTAGATCATTTTTCATGATTTATTTAAATAGAAAATAGTCTTTTTATCACAATATTTATTTTTATACTTTTATTAGACCTCTCTGAGTTCAGAAAACTCAGAGAATCAAATCTTGTATTTTTGTGATTTTTAATTTATTTAATATAATTATTTTAGTGAGAAAATATGAAAAATTCATTTTTTAATTCTTTAAAATTTATTTTTAACTTAGAAAAATTAGGAAGAATGTCCTAGTGAATTCTAAATGATCAGGAAACATTCCCACTCATTTTCAACTATTTTTGTATATTTGAAGATTTTGATTATTTTAATTAGTTTTAATTCAAAATATATTTTAAAAATGAAATATTTTCACAAAAAAGGATTTTATTTTTATAAAATTCCCTTCATCACAAGGAACTCGTAAAAATAGTTTTCATAATTTTCCTAAGCATATTTATTTTAATAAAATTATTTTTATACAAAAAGTAAGGTTTCCTTAAGAAATTCATTTTAGTGCTTAGACTAAATTTAATAATTTTGATATTCTTACAGTGGGTAGACATGATTTTTTGGACAGTGATGAAGTGATTTTGTCAATTTTTGATAAGTGTATGATTAACGTAAATTAATACAATGTATTCAAATTTAACTAAGTATAGAAATTCACAAAATGATTCAAAGCTTCACAATATTTTTTCTAGATTTTTTTGACCACAAGAAACCTACTAAAATTATTCTCATAATTTTTCAAGTGATATTTTGGATTATATAATTAAAATTAGCCAAATTGGTCACTTTATCTTGAAAATTAGGGTGAGAAGCATAGAAATGTCCTCTAATCTTACAAAAATTAGAAGACATAACCTCTGTCATGAGGAACAAACCCTTAAAATTTTAAGCCATGGTGAGCACTTCTTAGTCATGGAGAATTAAAATACCACAGAGGGTATTTAATTAATTAAAAATTAGGGAGTGAGAAAATAATTTTTATTTTTAGTCCATATTATTCTCCTCTATTCACTAAGCAAGAGAGTATTTTTCTTTTATTTTTATGATTTTTCTAGAGAAAAACATGGATTTTTGAAGTTTAGGCATTTAAAATAATTCAAAAATCTCTATTTTTCTACTTATTCACGCGACGCTCACTAGATCCTAGGCAGCTCCGAAAGAACACGCGGCGCTCCGCCATTTGATGTCGCCATCCCCCTCAGCTGCCACACGGGCCGCGCTTTATGCAACATGGATCTGTCTGGCTTAATCTCCTCCATCCACTAGATACACGTGCGATTGGATGGCTCTCCGTTATCCTTCCCAAGTGACCTAAGTTATGAGTCGTTCACACTAAATCCTTAAGATCTCAGCCTAGACTCAATCAAATTGCATGGGGTTTGCTCCTAAACCTTTATCTACTCAAAACAAACACATCTATATGGTTTATACAGTATGAAATACAATAAATACGTATAGAGGATTGAAATAAGCTCAATTTAGGGTTGGAGTTCAATACCTTTGTCTGAGAGGGGAGACCTCAATCAGATGGTTGTGATAGCTTTGATTGGTCCCAATGAGCGTCCAGATGAAGTCTTAAGCCTTAGTGAATGGTCTAGGTATGAATTTGATCAAGCTCAATTTCAAGTGTTAGTCTAGAGCTATGTTTGAGGCTAATTGAGAGGGGGATTTTGTGGGGAATCAGCTTCTTTCACTGTGGGGATAGTGTGTGCACAATTAATTGGAGTTTGCTTCACTGTGGAGGTGTGGAGAGATTTTTCTTGGTTTTGACAGAAATTTGAGCTCAAAATTTAGCTTCCTTAGTGGGGAACAGTGAGGGAAAATGGTGGACTTGAACTGAAAAGGTTTTAGGGAGTCTCTGAAAGCAATTTGGCAGAGTTTTCTTAAGCAAATTTCAGCTCTCCTTTCTTGGCCATGGAGGTAAGGTTTAAATAAAAATGGCCAAGGGTGGCTGTCATGGCTAATTTAGGGGTGCAAAATGGAGCTTAGGTGGTGGGTTTTGAAGTGCCAAAGCCAATTGGAATTGGCCAACTCAGATGGGTGAGTTTGGGTTTGAATTTTGGCTTGGGACTCTCAGTTTTGGTGTTTTTCGGCCACTAGGCCAGCTGACAGGGCCAGGGAAGGTGGTCAGGAGGTCAGGTGAGCTAGTGGGAGGGTTAATTATAATTAACCCTCAATGGCAAGTGATGATGGGGAAGATTTTGATTAAGGCCAATAAATGGGCATAAATCCCTTAATATAGGGATCCAATGTTCCATACCTTACCATGGTTGGTCCAAGGGGGTTTAGCCTGGTCAATATAGTGTACTTAGTGGTTGTGGAGTCATTAATTTGTTGGCTTTAAGATGGCTAAGTTAATTTTGGTGCATGGGTCCAATTTGAATCCAAATGGCTAAAAGTGGGGTTTGGTTTAGGCTAGCCATGAATTTGAACCCAATTGGCTAATCAACATTGTGTAGATGATGGTCATGAAGATTTTTGGTGAAGGGTTGAAGAAAATTTAAGGTTAATTGAAATCTCAATTTGAAGGATTTTGGGATTTTCGTCAATTTGGTCATGTTTGACTAGACTTGGGTCTAGGTTGGGCTAAGTTTAGTCTAAGTCCAAATTTATGGTTGGAAATGGTCCATATGAATGTCATAAAGAGTTTTCAATATAAATTGGGTGCCAATTTTTGAGTTAAGGCATTCAATTTGGTGAAAGTTGGAGACATAGCCAATTTAGGGAAAATTTAGGGATTTTGAATTTGGATTAAAATGAAATGAAATTGAGGCATCACCAAGGCTAATTGAAGGTTCAATTTGGTGTGTAGGAGTGTTATGAAGAGTTTAGAACTCAAATTGGTGCAAATTGAGTAGGTTGTGGGGTTCAATTTTNTATTTTTATAAAATTCCCTTCATCACAAGGAACTCGTAAAAATAGTTTTCATAATTTTCCTAAGCATATTTAATTTAATAAAATTTTTTTTATACAAAAAGTAAGGTTTCCTTAAGAAATTCATTTTAGTGCCTAGACTAAATTGAATAATTTTGATATTCTTACAGTGGGTAGACATGATTTTTATGGACAGTGATGAAGTGATTTTGTCAATTTTTGATAAGTGTATGATTAACGTAAATTAACACAATGTATTCAAATTTAACTAAGTAGAGAAATTCACAAAATGATTCAGAGCTTCACAATATTTTTTCTAGATTTTTTTTACCACAAGAAACCTACTAAAATTATTCTCATAATTTTTCAAGTGATATTTTGGATTATATAATTAAAATTAGCCAAATTGGTCACTTTATCTTGAAAATTAGGGTGAGAAGCATAGAGATGTCCTCTAATCTTACAAAAATTAGAAGACATAGCCTCTGTCATGAGGAACAAACCCTTAAAATTTTAAGCCATGGTGAGCACTCCTTAGTCATGGAGAATTAAAATACCACAGAGGGTATTTAATTAATTAAAAATTAGGGAGTGAGAAAATAATTTTTATTTTTAGTCCATATTATTCTCCTCTATTCACTAAGCAAGAGAGTATTTTTCTTTTATTTTTATGATTTTTCTAGAGAAAAACATGGATTTTTGAAGTTTAGGCATTTAAAATAATTCAAAAATCCCTAATTTTCTACTTATTCACGCGACGCTCACTGGATCCTAGGCAGCTGCGAAAGAACACGCGGCGCTCCGCCATTTGATGTCGCCATCCCCCTCAGCTGCCACACGGGCCGCGCTTTATGCACCATGGATCTGTCTGGCTTAATCTCCTCCATCCACTAGATACACGCGTGATTGGATGGCTCTCCATTATCCTTCCCAAGTTACCTAAGTTATGAGTCGTTCACACTAAATCCTTAAGATCTCAGCTTAGACTCAATCAAATTGCATGGGGTTTGCTCTTAAACCTTTATCTACTCAAAACAAACACATCTATATGGTTTATACAGTATGAAATACAATAAATACGTATAGAGGATTGAAATAAGCTCAATTTAGGGTTGGAGTTCAATACCTTTGTCTGAGAGGGGAGGCCTCAATCAGATAGTTGTGATAGCTTTGATTGGTCCCAATGAGCGTCCAGATAAAGTCTTAAGCCTTAGTGAATGGTCTAGTTATGAATTTGATCAAGCTCAATTTCAAGTGTTAGTCTAGAGCTATGTTTGAGGCTAATTGAGAGGGGGATTTTGTGGGGAATCAGCTTCTTTCACTATGGGGATGGTGTGTGCACATTAATTGGAGTTTGGTTCTCTGTGGAGGTGTGGAGAGATTTGTCTTGGTTTTGACAGAAATTTGAGCTCAAAATTGAGCTTCCTTAGTGGGGAATAGTGAGGGAAAATGATGGGCTTGAACTGAAAAGGTTTTAGGGAGTCTCTGAAAGCAATTTGACAGAGTTTTCTTAACCAAATTTCAGCTCTCCTTTCTTGGCCATGGAGGCAAGGTTTAAATAAAAATGGCCAAGGGTGGCTGTCATGGCTAATTTAGGGGTGTAAAATGGTGCTTAGGTGGTGGGTTTTGAAGTGACAAAGCAAATTGGAATTGGCCAACTCAGATGGGTGAGTTCGGTTTTGAATTTTGGCTTGGGACTCTCAATTTTGGTGTTTTTCGGCCACTAGGCCAGCTGATAGGGCCAGGGAAGGTGGTCAGGAGGTCAGGTGAGCTAGTGGGATGGGGAAGATTTTGATTAAGGCCAATAAATGGGCATAAATCCCTTAATTTAGGGATCCAATGTTCCATAGCTTACCATGGTTGGTCTAAGGGGGTTTAGCCTGGTCAATAGAGTGTACTTAGTGGTTGTGGAGTCATCAATTTGTTGGCTTTAAGATGGCTAAGTTAATTTTGGTGCATGGGTCCAATTTGAATCCAAATGGCTAAAAGTGGGGTTTGGGTTAGGATAACCATGAATTTGAACCCAATTGGCTAATCAACATTGTGTAGATGATGGTAATGAAGAGTTTTGGTGAAGGGTTGAAGAAAATTTAAGGTTAATTGAAAGCTCAATTTGAAGGATTTTGGAATTTTCGTCAACTTGGTCATGTTTGACTAGACTTGGGTCTAGGTTGGGCTAAGTTTAGTCTAAGTCCAAATTTATGGTTGGAAATGGTCCATATGAATGTCATAAAGAGTTTTCAATATAAATTGGGTGCCAATTTTTGAGTTAAGGCATTCAATTTGGTGAAAGTTGGAGACATAGCCAATTCAGGGAAAATTTAGGGATTTTGAATTTGGATTAAAATGAAATGAAATTGATGCTTCACCAAGGCTAATTGAAGGTTCAATTTGGTGTGTAGGACTGTTATGAAGAGTTTAGAACTCAAATTAGTGCAAATTGAGTAGGTTGTGGGGTTCAATTTGGTGGGATTAAGTCATAGAGCGAAAATTGGGGGTTTGACGTAGAACAAAATTGAGGTCAAAGCATGGGCCAACTAGGCTTGAATTTACTTTAGATTGGTCATTTGAAGGGTGATTTGAGTTTATAATTGAATTGAGGAAAATTGGGGCTAAATTGATGGACATCTGGGAAGATTGGGCCTTTAAAGGCAATTTGGGGGTTTTGGTTAAAATGGTCAAATTGGGTTTAATTGGAGTGTCCAAATGGGTTTTGGAGACATTTGGAGTAATTTTAGAGGTTTTGGGAAAGTTTGGGGTGCCAAGGGTATTTTTGTAATTTGGGCAATTTTTGGGGTATTTTGGTAAATTTAGAATTTGTTGGGGGATTTGAGTGATTTGGGTATTTTGAAATGGTTTGAAATGATTTTTGAACAAAATTGGGTATTTTTGGGTGAATTTGGGAATTTTGACCAAATTTACGGTTTTTGAGGGCATTTAGGTAATTTGGGTGGACTTAGGGGCAATAGGCCAGGTTGGACATTTTGGTAGAATTGGGGTACCAACCACCCTGTATGAGCTATGGACCAATGAGATTCCNTATATATATTTATGTCTAAGTTTAAATCATAACACCTCATGTGGTAATGTGGTTAGTGTCTTCTTTTGTATAGATTTGATCCAGGTTCGAATCCCACTTTTTACATCAATTTTTCTCAATTTTAGTTTAACGAGCCAACTTCGAGCCTAACACGAGCCGAACATGAACACAAATATTTAAATCAAGCTGAACACAAACACACTATTCATGAGCTGATTTCAAACACGAGCCGATTTCAAATACAAGNTCTTAGTTAAACCCTAGCCTAGGGCTAGTGGGTCTAGAGGACCATCTACATGAGCCTCCCAAAAAATCAAGGAGTTAAAGTCAACAATTTTGGATTTTAGGATTGTGAGTGAATATGGGTGATAGTGAGTGTAGTGAGTGAACAAGCTCCAGACCAACACCCAAAGTCAACCTAAGGTCAATCAGTTCTACGGGGACTCATCTTGAGCTCCCTAATACTAATCCCACCTACTAAGTGCTAGAGGTTAGGACTAATATGTGAAACTTCTAATTGAGCAAAGAGGAGTTTAGAATTTCTAATGGTGAGGGTTCCTTTTCTAGTTTTCTAAGAATACTCAACATGAAAATCCTATGGCTAGACTTTAGGCAACTAAAGAGGAAGAACTAAACCTCAACCAAAAATGAGGTCAACAGGCATTTCATTTCTTCTAGGAATATTACATACTCTCTGGCATCGATCACAAGTTTTATATATCTATAAACATCCATAAAAATAGTAGGCTAATAGAAATCATATTATAAAATCGTATGTACAGTTTTATCAGTTCCAAAATGTCCTCCAAATTCTGAATCATGACATCTTTGAATAATTGGTTCAATTTCTTCATAAGGTATACATCTCCTCATAAATAAATCCTTTCTTTATTTGTATAAGTATGGTTCATCCCAAAAGTAAAGATTTGGCATCATGTATAAACTTTTTCTGTTGTTGCATTGTTAATTCAGGTGGTAAAATATACTCACAAGATAGTTCACAATATCGGTATACCATGGTAAATTCCTTTACTTAATATTATAAAGTTGTTCATCTGGGAAAGTTTCCAATATTTCCTCTTCAAAATCAGATAACTCATCTTGTTCCAGTCTAGATAAATGATCGGCTATTTGATTATCAGATCCTCTTTTATCTACGATTATATAGTCGAGTTCTTGCATCAAAAGTATCCATCCGATTAATCATAACCTTAGGAGATAATTGTTTTAACATCATGACCTGACACACTAGAAAATGTAACTTCTAAAACATGATATTTTTCTCATCTCCTCAATTGACATTTCTAAAACTAAAACGTGCTACTTCATCGAGAAGCTTGGAGCTTTCCTGTGGGCAACATTCTACAACAGCAAGAGGATCTACAACAACATATCTTCTCTTAGAATTAAAGTACAAATCCATAGGACTTCAAGGTTATTTGCTTATGCAACAAAAATGCTCAACTTATCTCTACGTCTTTGTATGGTTCTGCTATATAATATAAGTCCTAACTCACCTTAGAATTCCAAGGTTGTCGTTCGTTACGACCTAAATCCTCTGTCGATGCTATTTTGGTGGTTTGTGGAGAGTTGCCTGTAAGAAGCTGTCGGTCACCGAAATCGAAATCCCGTCACCCGCTTCGGAAGGACGTTGAAGTATGAAGTCAAACCGACCCCATATTTTTCATAGTTTAAAATGAAAGAAGACTATACCTCAAATCCTGTATCTATCCCAAAGGATAAACACAAGACTTAAGGATGAGGCTCGATCAAATAAACTAAGAAATGCATGACGTCCGTTTGGTCTGCGAAACCTTTATATTTACCGAAAAATTCCCCAACTTAATATAAAGAATTAAATAGGGTTTATATTAAGCTGGGTTCAGACATGCTTCCTATAAGGGCAAGACCCTATCGTTAATTACATCTTAAATGACCAAAGTCACCTAAAAGGACGCGATATAAATCAAGAAATATTATCTTCAAGGAATTTTAAAGGGTAGGACTCTTCAATGAGATCAGACAAAGCGGTGTGAAAGAANAGTATCCAATATCGTAGCAAGTATTGCTCCAAAATTTGATGAACAAGTGAAAGATGTTCAAAAAAGTCCCTCAGATCTGAAGAGGATTCGAGAGGCAGTAATTGAAGAGAAAGTTGAAAAGCTCAAAACTAAGATTTCTGTAGTAGCCATAGAACATGGTGCAGCCATTAATGATGCTCATGAGAATTTTGATTTCAATGATTACCTAGACAAAGATTTTATGGATATTCAAGTTATTGAGACTCGAGCTGCCTCAAGTGTGCGCGATATCCAACCTCTTGTCGAAGGGAACACTGCAGATGACTTACAGAAAGCTATTTTCTTAAGAAATCAACATATTAGTCAAATGGAAAAGAGAATGGATGTGATGGCTGCCACCATGACTGCTATGGCTAAGGTTAATGGGCAATCCCTGTCATAGCAGGTAGCTTCTCCAAGGCTTAAACAACCTGAAATAATCCATATTACCAATGAACGAAGAGAAGTTGCTTCCGATAAAGGAGAGATCAGAAAAATAAAGATCCCTCACCAAACACCATACCAAAAAAAGATATTAAACAATTGGTCGAACAACAAGTTCAGGAGGCCTTAGCACAATCTAAGGGTGGTGCATTGATTTCAAGGGGTAGACCTTACCCAGAGGAATTTGATGACGTCCCCTACCCTTAGGATTTTGTGTCACCAAACTTCAAGGGATTTAATGGGACTGGAAATCCAAGGCAACATATAGCACATTTTCGAGCCAGTTGTGGCAACATCGGAGGAGACAAAGCCTTACTCTTCCGACAGTTCGTCAGCAGCCCATCAGAGACTACTTTTGATTAGTATGCCAAGTTACCTAATGGATCAGTTAAAACATTCGCCGAATTAGAATAGATGTTTGTCAAGATATTTGATGGAGCACAACACCATGTTTCTATTGGAGATCTCATAGTAGAGAAGCAAAGACCAAACGAGGCTCTAGTAGAATATATCTTGATGTGGAGAAACCTTAGCATGAAATGTGAACCTCAACTACAGGAACAACATGCAATTGATATTCTACTCAAAAGCATACATGGACCAGTAGCTTTCATGCTCAAGGGACTCACCAAAAAGACCTTCAAGAAGCTGTTACGTAAAGCCAATAGTTTACAGAAAGAAATTAAACATATGGATTCTAAAGAAAAAGCGGAGAAATCCAGGACAACTAGAGCAGTTAAAAAGAAGTCTGGGACAGTGAAAACGGTCGATAAGGGAAAACAACCAATGAAGATACAGGCTGAGCAATCTCACCAAAATTCTCAGCAATCCTTACAACTTGCTCAACAACAAATACAACAGTATTGAAAATCCATCCCATAGTCATACCAGGGAGAACCGTACCAAGTAAAAGGTAGAGCGGGTCCAACACTTGCAGAACAAAATATAAGAGTGTTTCATTTGACAGATGCGGTTGTGCCAAAAATATTCATAAATTTAATGAAAAAGCCATAGTTCAGATTGTCAGAGCCGAAGAAGTTGGAAGAAGTTATTAAGAAAGAATATCCTAATTTTTGCCCCTACCATAGAATGTTGGGACATATAATAGAAGGTTGTTTTGTCCTCAAGGACTGGCTCGAGAGAAACTTCAAAGAAGGAAATCTAACAATCTCGAAGGAATATTAAAAGAACCTGAAAAATGTTCTGTAAATATGATTTTGGCTGAGCCAATCATTCTGATAGATCCATATGAAAAAAAAAGATGTATGCAGCACAGTTTGAAGCAAGTCATCCAAGAAGATATTGGATCAGATTCAGACTGCTTCAGCTCAGGCAACCATTCAAAATCTACAACCAGCTCAGCACAAGTTGGAGATTTTTCCAGAAAATTCACCGCAACCAGAAAAGAAAGAAAAGAGCGACTTAGGGAAGACTAATAGGGCGGGGGTAGGATAGGGGCTGCCTCTGTTAGATTGGTTGTCTCGAATTTAGGGAAGAAAATCCTCAAACCTCTGACCATGTATGACTATCTTTTCTCCCCACCAGGGTATTATGAATATAATGATTATTATTTTGGCTACATTTTAACTGTTTCTAATGATAACACAACTGATTTTATTTAATCTAACAAAGTCCGCTGAGTCTGTTAATGAGAATGAAGAAGACAACAACAATGCCTGTTACAATAGCTCCAGGAGTGAGGGCCCAGTCCTTGAGTGCCATGGTGCACCTCTTGCCATCAGTTTGGATCTCTTCGATGAAGAAGAGACACCAAAAATTTTGCCTACAGCATCTCAGGAAGAAGAAATTACAGAAGTAAATCTAAGGAGTGGGAAGATATTACCTCCAAGAACAGCTCCAGTGGATAAAGGAAAACAAGTAGTCACTTAGGAAAAGCTACCTCCACCTCCGCCCATGGAAGAGCTACACAACCAGGTGAAAATCGGAGGATTATATAAACTTGATTATAATGTGCTAGCTCATCTTAGGAGGTTGCCGACCAAAGTAAGCATCTACGACGCTCTAATCCTATCATAGGAAATGAGAGAGTCTTTGGTTACAGTCTTGCTCGACCTAAAGATTTGCTTAGCGCAGTTGGCTAGCACGTCCTCGGATGAAGTTTGCTTGTTAAAAGAACAACCTAGGATAACATTCACAGATGAAGACTTGTTGCTCGATACCACTAACCATAACGACTGCTTTACATCTCCATCAATATCGATAGATTTATATTGTTAGAGTCTAGGTAGATCCGAGAGCATTGACCAAAAGAAAATATGTTGAGATTTTGATACCTATTTTACACTATTTTTGATGACATTGCACATTAAAGAAAGGTATTTTGATGTTTTGTTGCAGGAATGTTGAATTAGGGTCATTGGAACAAAAAGATGCAAAAAGGAGCGAATTTGGAGCGAAAAGGACCAAAATGTAAAGATTTAAACTAGGGCGCTGACGGCGAGCCCAACGGCGCCGACGACGGACTTTTCTCGATACTCGAGATTTTATTAACTTAGAAGGCCCACCGACGGTGCCCTCGAGGCCAACGAAGGTGAGATCGGCGGTTATGTCCAACAATGAATTGGATGAGGATGAATTTTGGAGCGGTGCTTAGGCAACTCTTAGAAAAACTCATCCACAACTTTAAAAGAAGACTTTGGCCCAAAATAGAGAGGTTCTAAGGGGGGAAGAGTGGCGTTAAGTGTAGAGAGTTTAGTAGAGAGTCGAATTGTGAGGAATTCTTCGAGAGATTGTAAGAGTGGAGGGAAAGTGAGTGATTTCTTCCTCCTTGCCGCTTCGAAGAGGAATTCTGTGTGCTGTAAATAAAGTAAGAGATTCAGAGGAACTTCAAGGAGTTTTCTTGGGGAGAAATTAGAGATAAGTGTTGTTTACTTGTTGTAGTTTGTATGAATTCATTTTTATATATGAATTCCGAGTTTTGTTGTGTCTTCCCCATGAGTTCTGAGTAGTTTTCTTTGTCTTTCTCCTTGTCTTGAGATTTGTGAAATGGTGATTTGAATTGGTTAAGCCATGAAAATGTTAAGGAATTTGTGATGATCTTTTCACTTTGATCTTAATTTAATTTCAATCTGGCCAATTGATTTGTTAAAATATGTTGAGTTTTACAACTAATATGAAGATTACATCCAAGATTCTGGGAGTTTAAAGCCCTTGGAAGCTGGGTGTAAATAAATAGGGAAATAAAATTATCAGGCGTAGAATTGGAGATTTTAGAGTGACAGACTAAAATCCCCAATTTGGTTCTATAGTTTGGGTGCTGAAGTGTAGATGTTAGCCCTCAGGCGAGGGGAACATGTGAGCTCCGAAGTGAGAGCCGGTATCCTCCCAGCCTAGCCGTAGATTCAGTAAACAAGCGTAGGATTAGTCAATGTTCTTTATGCCTGGACCAAAGGGTAAAGAATAGATATGCTCCTATTTGGCACAATACAATTTGAATTGATTCACTTTATCCATTCACTATAATTTCTTGACAAGGAGAATGATGCTTTCTTGTATATTGAATATAACATCAAAAACCTTATTAATACAGTTAGTTATTTAAGAGTTATTAAAATTACATATTTATTTCAATTTCCTGTTAGTGAAAAATAATCAATTTGAATTCCATTGTTGTGATTAAGTATTGCTTTTCTAAAATCTTAGTTCATAGTTCTAATATTACTCTCTGTGGGATCAATATCTACGACTCCATTAGAGCCCTATATTACTTGAGCGATACATATACTTGTGTTGATAAGTGTGACTTTACTATTATTGAATATTTTATATATAAATCTTTATCAAATTTATAACTGTTGTCAAGTTTTTAGTGCGGTTGCTGAGAAATTAAATCTTTTAGCAGCATTATTAAA
>JXCR01142899.1:36845-47657 GCA_002079205.1 Phalaenopsis hybrid cultivar | reverse complement strand
GGCAATTTGTGGATGTTCAACCTTCATATGAGACTTTAAATGCTATTAATAGACCCAACAATCCTTATTCGAACTATTATAGCCCAAGTTGGAAGAATCATCCAAATTTTAATTGGAATAATAATTCTTCTACAAATCAATAATGGGCGAACAACCCAGTGAACCCATTAGGAAATTCATCCAACCAAGGAAAGGTTAATTATAGACATTCTTATCCTCCAAGATTTAATAGTAACACTCAAATTAAGGAAAAGAAGTTGTCCATGGAAGAGCTGATATTAAACATGGGTCAACAATTGCAGAATCAAGGAAATCAATTACAAAATCAAGGAACTGCTATTAAGGATATTGAAAATCAATTAGGGCATATCGCTACTGCGCTTAGTAACCAAACATTAGGAACTTTTCCTAGTACTGTGGAACCAAATCCTAAAGATCATGGAAAAGAACAAATCAAAGCGATACAATTACGAAGTGGAAAAGAATTGGAAATAAGAGTACAAAAAGATACAGAAACGGAAACAGAGAAAGTGGATACAAAAAAGAAAAGGATCATGAGTACCCAGATTTAGAATATCCACTTACACAAAGATTGAAGCAAGACAAACAAAATAAACAATTTTCTAAGTTTTTAGAAATCCTTAAGAAATTAACGATAAATATTCCCTTCATAGAAGCTTTAGAGCAAAAGCCCAATTATGTGAAGTTTATGAAAGATATTCTAAACAAGAAAAGGAAGTTCACTGATAACAAAACTGTTGCACTTAGCGAAGAGTGTAGTACAATTATTCAGAAAAAGCTTTCTGAAAAATTAAAAGATCCAGGCAGTTTCACTATACCATATGCTATCGGTGAAAAATTTTTTGGAAGAGCTTTATGTGATTTAGGAGCCAACATTAATCTTATGCCTCTATCAATTTTCAATAGATTAGATTAGGAGAAGTCTCACCTACTTCTGTAACTCTTTAGTTAGCGGATCGTTCAATTACATATCCTAAGGGAGTTATAGAAGATGTGTTAGTAAAAGTTGATAAATTTATCTTTCCTATGGATTTCATTATTTTAGATATGCAGGAAGATAATATGTGTTAGTAAAAGTGGATAAATTTATCTTTTCTGTGGATTTCATTGTTTTAGATATGGAGGAAGATAAAGATACCTATCATTTTAGGGAGACCATTTTTAGCTACTGGAAAAGCTATGATAGATGTTCAAAAATTTGATAAATTTATCTTTCCTGTGGATTTGATTATTTTAGATATGGAGGAAGATAAAGAAATATATAGAAGATGTGTTAGTAAAAGTGGATAAATTTATCTTTCTTGTGGATTTCATTATTTTAGATATGGAGGAAGATAAAGAAATACTTACAAATTTATCTTTTCTATGGATTTCATTGTTTTAGATATGGAGGAAGATAAAGAAATACCTATCGTTTAGGGAGACCATTTTTAGCTACTGGAAAAGCTATGATAGATGTTCAAAAAGAAGAATTAAGTATGAGAGTTAACAATCAAGAAGTGACTTTTAACATTGCGAAATCCATGAAATACCCTGCTGTTGAAAGAGAAAATGAATGTTTTTGCATGGAAATTAATGAACATTTATTGAATGAACATTTTAAAGAATATTTTGAATAAAAAGAACAATTTTAAGATAGTGATGAAGTTATTTTGGACGAATTAGAAAATGAAGAATTAGATTATGTTCAGGAAAAATTTGATATGCTGGATATCACAGAAAATGCTGATAAGAATTTAGTTTCGTCAATTATAAAATCACCTGAACTTGAGTTGAAAATATTGCCTAGCCACTTAAAGTATGTGTTTCTGGGAGACTCATCTACATTACCTGTTATTATATCTTCAAAACTAAATGATTTGCAATAGCAAAGACTGTTACATACATTAAAAAGATATAAGAAAGCTTTTGGTTGGACCTTAGCTGATAATAAAGGAATCAGTCCTTCGATCTGTATGCACAGAATTATATTAGATGAACAACATAAACCAAGATTTGATCCACAAAGGAGATTAAATCCAATGATGAAGGAAGTAGTTAAGAAGGAAATTTTGAAATGGTTAGACACTGGAATTATATATCCTATTTCAGACAGTGCATGGGTAAGTCCAATTCATTGTGTTCCTAAAAAAGGAGGAATGACTGTTGAAACAAAAGAAAATAATGAATTAATACCTATCAGGCATGTTACTGGGTGGCGTATTTGCATTGATTATAGAAAATTAAACACTACCACTAGGAAATATCACTTCTCTTTACCCTTTTTAGACCAAATAGTAGACAGACTTGTCGGGCACAAATATTTTTGTTTTTTAGATAGATATATTGGTTACCATCAAATTCCTATTGCTCCTGAGAATCAAGAAAAGACAAAATTTACTAGTCCTTTTGGAACTTTTGCTTTTCGAAGAATTTCATTTGGATTATGTAATGCACCTGCAACATTCCAGAGATATATGATGTTTATATTTGGTAAGATAATTGATGATGGATTGGAAGAATTTATGGAAGATTTCTCTGTATTTGGAACATCATTTGATGCATGCTTAAATTATCTTGAAAAAGTGTTAGAGTTATGCGAAAGAACTAATTTAGTTCTAAATTGGGAGAAATGTCAATTTGTGGTTGAGGAGGAATTGTGTTAGGGAATAAAATTTTGGAAGATGGTATGGAAGCAGACCCTGCAAAAAATTCAAGTTACATATAAACTAACACCTTCTATTAATGTAAGAGAGGTTAGGAGTTTTCTTGGACATGCTGGTTTTTATAGGCGTTTTATTAAAGATTTTTCAAAAAATACTAAACCTCTATGCCAAGTTTTATAAAAGGACAAGAAACTTGAATTTACTGAAAACTATTTAAATGCCTTTGAGTTATTAAAGAAAAAATTAATCACAACCCCTATTATAGTTTTGACTAATTGGGAGAAACCATTTGAACTGATGTGTGATGTTAGTGATTATGCTATTGGAGCAGTTTGGACAAAGGTATGAAAAGATTTTTAAGGTTATATACTACGCTAGTAAAACTCTTAATGATGCTCAAATTAATTATACTGGACTGAAAAAGAGTTACTGATCATTGTGTATGCTTTAGACAAATTTAGATCTTATTATTACTGACAGAGAATGATTTTCACTGACAAAGGATANATGTTTTATTTTTTTACTTATTTCAAACTTTCATTACCCAGCAAATTCTCTAATGATTTATATGTGTAGAAAGCTCCTAATGTTACAGACTAGGTGAAGTAGAAATTTTGAGAAGGACTGCAAAAAAAAATTAGAATGATGAAATGCCTAAAATAGTGAGGTATGATTTATATTTAGAATTTTTCTTTCCACCTATATCATTTTAGATCTAAAAATTTAAGTTTGGGGGAGGGAAGAAAAAAATTAACTAGTAGATGTCCTCTATTTCAATTTTTTCAAAAATTTTTAATATGATTTTATGTTGTGAATTTAATTCAANATAGGCCAGGTTGGACATTTTGGTAGAATTGGGGTACCAACCACCCTGTATGAGCTATGGACCAATGAGATTGTCATTTGGGTCCTCCATGTATTGGTCTTAGTTAAACCCTAGCCTAGGGCTAGTGGGTCTAGAGGACCATCTACATGAGCCTCCCAAAAAATCAAGGGGTTAAAGTCAACAATTTTGGATTTTTGGATTGTGAGTGAATATGGGTGATAGTGAGTGTAAAGAGTGAACAAGCTCTAGACCAACATCCAAAGTTAAGCCTAAGATCAATCATTCCTACGAGGACTCATCTTGAGCTCGCTCATACTAATCGCACCTACTAAGTGCTAGAGGTTAGGACTAATACATGAAACTTCTAGTTGAGCAAAGAGGATTTTAGAATTTCTTATGGTGAGAGTTCCTTTTTTAGTTTTCTAAGAATAGTCAACAGGAAAATCTTATGGCTATACCTTAGGCAACTAAAGAGGAAGAACTAATCCTAAACCAAAAAGGAGGTCAACAAACATTTCATTTCTTCTAGAAATATTACATACTCTCTGACATCGATCACAAGTTTTAATATATCTACAAACATCCATAAAAATAGTTGGCTAATAGAATTCAGATTATAAAATCTTATGTGCAGTTTTATCAGTTCCAAAATGTCCTCAAAATTCTAAATCATGACATCTTTGAATAATTGGTTCAATTTCTTCATATGGTATGCATCTCCTCATAAATAAATCCTTTCTTTGTTTGTATAAGTATGGTTCATCCCAAAAGTAAAGATTTGGCATCATATATAAACTTTTTCTGTTGTTGCATTGTTAATTCAGGTGGTAAAATATACTCATAAGGTAGTTCACAATATCAGCATATCATGGTAAATTCCTTTACTTAATATTATAAAGTTGTTCATCTGGGAAAGTTTCCAATATTTCCTCTTCAAAATCAGATAACTCATCTTGTTCCATTCGAGATAAATGATCGACTATTTAATAATCAGATCCTTTTATATCTACTATTATATAGTCGAGTTCTTGCATCAAAAGTATCCGTCCGATTAATCATAACCTTAGGAGATAATTGATTTGACATCAGGACCTAAAACACTAGAAAATGTAACTTAAAAAACATGATATTTTTCTCATCTCCTCAATTGACATTTCTAAAACTAAAACCTGCTAGTTCATTGAAGAGCTTGGAGCTTTCCATTGGGCAGCATTCTACAACAGCAAGAGGATCAACAACAACATATCTTCTCTTAGAATTAAACAACAAATCCATATTACTTTGATGTTATTTGCTTATGCAACATAAATGCTCAACTTATCTCTACTCCTTTGTATGGTTCTACTATATAATATAAGTCCTAACTCGCCTTAGAATTCTAAGGTTTTTGTTCGTTACGACTTAAATCCTTACATATTTCAGGCTATTCGTGTGATAGTTTTACACGAATGTAAGTCCTAATTAATAAAATTGGCAGGATGAAACATTAAAAAATTCTATTCTCCCAAACGAAAGCCAAATAGTAGGATAATTTGGGAAGTTACCGAGGTTCTCCTCAGGATTTATGACATCCCCTAATTCTTCCTCCTTTGGATTTCAAAAATAAAATGTTCTAAATTTGAGTCATTCCCCTTTCAGACCTTTTTATCCAATCTCATTGAAAAGTCCCATCCCTTTGAACTCCTTGAAGATAATATCCCCTAATTTTTATCAAGATTTTTCTCAGGTGACTTTGGCTATCTAAGTTGATATTAACTTTAGGGCCTTGCCCTTATAGGGAGCATTTCCAAACCCAGCTTAAAATAAACCCTATTTAAATTCTCGTATTAAATAGGGGAACTTGTCAGCTTATAATAAAAAGTTGTTTTGCTGACCAAACGGATGTCATTTAATATTTAGTTTATTAAATCGAGCCTTACCAGTAAATGGTGTGTCTATCCTTTGGGATGGATACATTACTTGCGGTATTAGACTCGTTTATTTAAACTACTTGGGATATGAGATCAGTCCGGTCTTGTATTTTCAAAAATCCAAAATACTATTTTTTTCCAAATTATATATATTAAATTAAATAAAAACGAGTGTTGAGATATCCATCCTAGCAGCCGACAACTTCACTACTCCTCAACCTTTTAGTGCTGACAACTTCTGGCAACTCCGCTGGAGATTTGCTTCTCTCTCCATATTAATCAGAGAATATTATCTTCATACATCAGTAATGTGTCCATGTTCCTTATGGACAAAATTATCCTTCTTCCGTTGTCATACTTTACCCATTTCTTCCTTAGGGAAGTACAGTTAACTCCTTCAGACTTCAGGACAGTCTGTTCAATCGCCTTTAAATAGAGAGGTTCATGAGTTCATTAGGACTTCATCTTTGTGTGGGGTCAGACCCCCAATAGGTGTGTTTGTGGACTAGTTCCGCCCGGGCATTATGCGTTATAAAATCAGTCCTGCACTGGGTCCTAAACATCACTTTCCCTTTTGAGCTTGGTTTTCTATTTTGCAAGTTAAATCAAATTGTGTCATGCTGCGCTTGCTCTTTAATCTTTCTTATTGAATTATGTAAATTCCTCTACTTTCAAACTATTTCTACTAAATTTAAAACCTTCAATAACTAACGATAAAATAAAAATTTGCCCAGCCTACAGATCGACCTTTGTTAATCATTTAGTGTTCGCACTAGAATTACAAGGCATTGGCCAAATAACTAACCCCAGAGCTTTCTCTTTGAATCTGTTGCAATGGCGTTCCTCACACTCACCTCTGCAATTTGCCAACCGGCTGCAATGCTCGCAATGTTGCTCCAACCAAGTTTGGAACTGGATTTGATGAACTTGAAGTCGTACTCAGAAAGGCCTCGTTCGTCATAATGAAAGTTGCCGCTCCAGAGTTTCAAGAGTCCTTTGCTAAATTTAACTTGAACTATCCCTGAGAATTCCCTTCTTGCATAAAGGTGAAAATAGCTACTCCCTCGGCACCTGCCAAGTCTATTGTTCCCTTTCCTGCTAAGGGAAAGGAGATTATGATCGTAGAAGACGAAACTGAAGAATTTACCATCACTTTGTCAGTGTTTGAGATTGGTTCAAGCTTAAAGTCTACGTCATTGACTCGATCACAGAGAAAGAACCATGACCAAAAATCTTGGAGGGTAGCTAAAGCCCAAATTTCAGAAAAAGTACCAGATAATGGGTTTCCTCATGAGGAGGGACTCAGATTATATGAGACTTTTCCACTTCTGCAAGGAAGTAGGTTTAACCCATTGATGAATACTAATGGATATGAAAGTATTTGAGAAATCGTTGCTACTTTACTGTCATTTCATTGTCATAGTGAGGAGAAGGAGAAGCCCACTCCTATCACTAAAGTCCGCACAGTGTTCCAGAGATTGGCCACTAAAGAAGGATATTCAATGGTCAAACTGCTTAAATGAGTGGGATGTGCAATATCCTCTTAAATGAAGAAAGAAATTTTGAAAAATGCCATGGCTACCCGACGGTCTCATAAGTCAGCTGAAGCTTTGCCAGCCTGTATTCTTGTTAGATTCTATCTGGGAAGCCGAATTGATACTACCGTTACTACTATAGATTTTGTTACCTCTGCCGCTCCAAAGTCTGCAGGACGTTAACCGGTTAAGTCAAGTAGGGGTCCGAGGACTCAACCAATTTTTACCCATAAGAATGCCTACAAAAGGGAAAAGATAAAGAAGCTACCCGATATTGTGTTTGGATCGCACCACAGGGAGCATACTTCTTTTCGACATGCCGATTCCTTTGTTGAGGCACCCCATCTCAAGTCATTATCATCGAGAAAGAAAGTGTGGGTACCCAAAGTCACCTACCAATACTGTCTAGTGAGCCGGCATGGTAGAATGGTAGAATGAAGCAAAATTTTGAAGTATCCGATATCGTAGCAAGTATTGCTCCAAAATTTGATGAACAAGTGAAAGATGTTCAAAAAAGTCCCTCCGATCTCAAGAGGATTCGGGAGGCAGTAATTGAAGAGAAAGTTTAAAAGCTTAAAACTAAGATTTCCGTAGTAGCTAGAGAACATGGTGTAGCCATTAATGATGCTCATGAGAATTTTGATTTCAATGATTACCTAGACGAAGATTTTATGAATATTCAAGTTATTGAGACTAGAGCTGCCTCAAGTGTGCGCGATATCCAACCTCTTGTCAAAGGGAACACCGCAGATGACTTACAGAAAGCTATTTTCTTAAGAGATGAACATATTAGTCAAATGGAAAAGAGATTGGATGTGATGTCTGCCACCATGACTGCCATAGCTAAGGTTAATGGGAAATCCCTGTCATAGCAGGTAGCTTCTCCAAGGCTTAAACAGCCTGAAATAATCCATATTACCAATGAACGAAGAGAAATTGCTTCCGCTAATGGAGAAGATCAGAAAAAGAAAGATCCCTCACCAAACACCATACCAAAAAAATATATTAAACAATTGGTCGAACAACAAGTTCGGGAGGCCTTAGCCCAATCTAAGGGTGGTGCATTGATTTCAAGGGGTAGACCTTACCCGGAGGAATTTGATGACGTCCCCTACCCTTAGGATTTTGTGTCACCAAACTTCAAGGGATTTAATGGGACTGGAAATCCAAGGCAACATATAGCACATTTTCAAGCCAGTTGTGGCAACATCGGAGGAGACAAAGCCTTACTCTTCCGACAATTCGTCAGCAGCCCATCAGAGACTACTTTTGATTAGTATGGCAAGTTACCTAATGGATTAGTTAAAACATTTGCCGAATTAGAATAGATGTTCGTCAAGAGATTTGCTGGAGCATACATGAACCAGTAGCTTTCATGCTCAAGGGACTCACCAAAAAGTCCTTCGAGAAGCTATTAAGTAAAGCCAACAGTTTACAGAAAGAAATTAAACATATGGATTCTCAAGAAAAAGCGGAGAAATCCAGGACAACTAGAGCAGTTAAAAAGAAGTCTGGGACAGTGGAAACAATCGATAAGGGAAAACAACCAATGAAGATACAGGCTGAGCAATCTCACCAAAATTCTCAGCAATCCTTACAACTTGCTCAACAACAAATACAACAGTATTGAAAATCCATCCCATAGTCATACCAGGGAGAACCTTACCAAGTAAAAGGTAGAGCGGGTCCAACACTTGCAGAAAAAAAATATAAGAGTGTTTCATTTGACAGATGCGATTGTGCCGAAAATATTCATAAATTTAATGAAAAAGCCATAGTTCAGATTGTCAGAGCCGAAAAAGCTGGAAGAAGTTATTAAGAAATAATATCCTAATTTTTGCCCCTACCATAGGATGTTGGGACATATAATAGAAGGCTGTTTTGTCTTCAAGGACTGGCTCGAGAGAAACTTCAAAAAAGGAAATATAACAATCTCGAAGGAATATTAAAAGAACCTGAAAAATGTTCTGTAAATATGATTTCGGCTGAGCCAATCATTCTGATAGATCCATATGCAAGAAAAAGATGTATGGAGCACAGTTTGGAGCAAGTCATCCAAGAAGATATTGGATCAGATTCAGACTGCTTCAGCTCAGGCAACCATTCAAAATCTACAACCAGCTCAGCACAAGTTGGAGATTTTTCTAGAAAATTCACTGCAACCAGAAAAGAAAGCAAAGAGCGACGTCAGGAAGACTAATAGTGCGGGGGTAGGATAGGGGCTGCCTCTGTGAGATTGGTTGTCTCGAATTTAGGGAAAAAAATCCTCAAACCTCTTTTCTCCCCACCAGGGTATTATGAATATAATGATTATTATTTTGGCTACGTTTTGACTGTTTCTAATGATAACACGAGTGATTTTATTTAATCTAACAAAGATCTCAATTTCCAAACAGATCCTCAAATCATACATGAGTCCGCTGAGTCTGTTAATGAGAATGAAGAAGACATCAACAATGCCTGTTACAATAGCTCCAGGAGTGAGGGACCAGTCCTTGAGTGCCATGGTGCACCACTTGCCATCAGTTTGCATCTCAAAAATTTTGCCTACAGTATCTCAGGAAGAAGAAATTACAGAAGTAAATCTAAGGAGTCGGAAGATATTACTTCCAAGAACAGCTCCAGTGGATAAAGGAAAACAAGTAGTCACTTAGGAAAAGCTACCTCCACCTCCGCCCATGGAAGAGCTACACAACCAGGTGAAAATCAGAGGATTATATAAAGTTGATTATAATGTGCTAGCTCATATTAGGAGGTTGCCGACCAAAGTAAGCATCTACGACACTCTAATCCTATCATAGGAAATGAGAGAGTCTTTGGTTACAGTCTTGCTCGACCTAAAGATTTGCTTAGCGTAGATAGCTAGCACGTCCTAGGATGAAGTTTGCTTGTTAAAAGAACAACCTGGGATAACATTCACAGATGAAGAATTGTTGCTCGATACCACTAACCATAACGACTGCTTTACATCTCCATCAATATCGATAGATATATATTTTTTAGAGTCTAGGTAGATCCGAGAGCATTGACCAAAAGAAAATATGTTGAGATTTTGATACCTATTTTACACTATTTTTGATGACATTGCACTTTAAAGAAAGGTATTTTGATGTTTTGTTGCAGGAATGTTGAATTAGGGTCATTGGAACAAAAAAATGCAAAAAGGAGCGAATTTGGAGCGAAAAAGACCAAAATGTAAAGATTTGAACTAGGGCGCCGACGGCGAGCCCAACAGCGCCGACGACGGACTTTTCTCGATACTCAAAATTTTATTAACTTAGAAGGCCCGCCGACAGTGCCCTTGAGGCCAACGAAGGCGAGATCGGCGGTTATGTCCAACAATGGATTGGATGAGGATGAATTTTGGAGGGGTGCTTAGGCAACTCTTGGAAAAACTCATCCACAACTTTAAAAGAAAACTTTGGCCCAAAATAGAGAGTTTCTAAGGGGGGAAGAGTGGTGTTAAGTGTAGAAAGTTTAGTACAGAGAGTAAGAGATTCAGAGGAAATAGGATATAGAATTCTGTGTGCTGTAACGAAAGTAAGAGATTCAGAGGAACTTCAAGGAGTTTGCTTGGGGAGAAATTAGAGATAACTGTTGTTTACTTGTTGTAGTTTTTATGAATTCATTTTTATATATGAATTTTGAGTTTTGTTGTGTCTTCCCCATGAGTTCTGAGTAGTTTTCTTTTCTTTCTCCTTGTCTTGAGATTTGTGAAATGGTGATTTGAATTGGTTAAGCCATGAAAATGTTAAGGAAATTGTGATGATCTTTTCACTTTGATCTTAATTTAATTTCAATCTGGCCAATTGATTTGTTAAAATATGTTGAGGTTTACAACTAATATGAAGATTACATCCAAGATTCTGGGAGTT
>JXCR01142899.1:16015-36635 GCA_002079205.1 Phalaenopsis hybrid cultivar | reverse complement strand
CCTCCACAGTCCACCAAACTCAAATTAAACTTACCCACACCTTCACCACAATGAAAGAAGGAGAAGCCCCATCAAATCCCCCTTCCAAAGAGACCCTCTAGACCAACACTTGAAATTGAGCTTGGTCAAATTCATACCTAGACCTTACACCACAATAAGAGGCTCAAACCCTAGCCTCCTTGAACCTCAACAAATGTGTTAAGCACCTTTGATTGAAGCTTCCCTTCTCAGAACAAAGGTATTGAACTCCCTTTTTTCCTAAGCCTATTTTGATTCTCCATTTGATTAGGCTTAATTTCATGTCATCTTAACCGTATAGATATGTTTCTCTAGTCTAGACGAGCATTTAAAAAAAAAGGTTCATTCAATTTGGTTGAGAAATGAGCAAGATATCAAGCCTTGAAGATGGACGGTTCTCAGGCTAGGCCATTGGGGATGATGACGAAGAGTCGTCTGATAGAACGTTTATCTCATCAATGGATGAGATCAAGCCGGACAATGCTCCCTTACAGGAACCGGGGACCTAGTCAACGCTGAGGTGGATGGCAGCGTCAAATATGAGCACGCTGCGTGGAGCTTCAGAGTTACCTAAGATGAGGTGGTGTCGCACGTTTAAATAGATAAATAAGGAATTAAATAAATCAGAAAATGCTCCTTAACTTCAAAAATACATATCTTAGTGTAGAAAAATCACAAAAATAAAATAAAAATATTCTTTTGCTCAGTGAACAGAGGAGAACAATATGGAAATAATTTGAAGCCCATTTGATGCATATTTTTTTAAAAATAATTAAATATGATT
Organism: Phalaenopsis hybrid cultivar; assembly: GCA_002079205.1. NCBI lineage: Eukaryota > Viridiplantae > Streptophyta > Magnoliopsida > Asparagales > Orchidaceae > Phalaenopsis > Phalaenopsis hybrid cultivar. The sequence goes on along the minus strand of JXCR01142899.1, from coordinate 35,833 downwards.
TTGAGTCTTTTGAATATCCATGCATATAGACATTTCACCATGGCTTGTAATTTTGACATGTTGTAGCCTCTGATAAGGGGAACATTTCCTCATTTTTCCAAAGTCAGGGAAAACCTCTAGACAGAGATCCATATTTTTCAAGCATATGTATATTATTTGCATAAATTAATCATAATAATTAGTATATATCTTAGAAAAATTCAAGAAAATTTTGGTAGCTCTACTATGATTAGAGAACTATTTGACAAATATTTCACAAGCCAAGTCATTCAAAATGTACCTAATCTTCACAAACACTAAAACACAAAGATAATTAATTTTGGAAAACACAAACATCAAAATGACTTGATTTTTAATCTCAAATAAGACTGAAAGTTCAGAAAACTCCACATAAAAATTTTAAAATATTTGGAGCTCATTTAATAACTCAAATTGATTTTTCAATTTAAATGACATTTTTGGGTACTAAAATGGTTTTTAATAATTGAAATATAACTCAAAAAATTATAAAAATTTGTTTTTGGAGTGCTCAGTGATTAGAGTAATTTTTTAAAAATAAATTTGAAACAATAATAAAAAATTCATTTTGAAGCCTATTTTTAATATTTAAATAATTAAAAATTGATAAAAATCACAAAATTAATAAAATTCATGAAAATATTCTTAAATGTTTTCTAAGTTCTTAGGAATAATTGGAATACTTTTCCTAATTTTTTAAATGAAGATATTGAATTTTAAAGCTTAAAATAATTTTTAAAGGCTAAAAAATGGATTTTCACCAAAATAATTCCAATAAATCAAAGAAAAATTAGAAAAATGTGAAATTTGGTTTTCTAGCTTCTTTGACCTTAGGGAGATTTTTTAAAAACATAAAACTTAATTTTTTAGCTCTCAAAATATTTTATAATTAATAAATACTCCAAAATTTAAAATAATTCTAATAATTCACAAAAAACACAATAAATCATGAAATTTGGTCCAAATGGTTCTATGATCTAAGTGTGCCTCCATTAAAAAATTTAAGGGATTAGGCTTTGTCTTGANAATAGACACACCATTTACTGGTAAGGCTCGATTTAATAAACTAAATATTAAATGACATCCGTTTGGTCAGCAGAACCACTTTTTATTATAAGCTGACAAGTTCCCCTATTTAATACCAGAATTTAAATAGGGTATATATTAAGCTGGGTTTGGAAATGCTTCCTATAAGGGCAAGGCCCTAAAGTTAATATCAACTTAGATAACCAAAGTCACCTGAGAAAAATCTTGTTAAAAATTAGGGGATATTATCTTCAAGGAGTTCAAAGGGATAGGACTTTTCAATGAGATTGGATAAAGAGGTCTGAAAGGGGAATGACTCAAATTTAGAACATTTTATTTTTGGAATCCAAAGGAGGAAGAATTAGGGGATGTCATAAATCCTGAGGAGAACCTTGGTAACTTCCCAAATTATCCTACTATTTGCCTTTCGTTTGGGAGATTAGAATTTTTGAATGTTTTATCCTGCCAATTTTATTAATTAGGACTTACATTTGTGTAAAACTATCACACGAATAGCCTGGAATATGTAAGGATTTAAGTCGTAACGAACAAAAAACTTAGAATTCTAAGGCGAGTTAGGACTTATATTATATAGTAAAACCATACAAAGGAGTAGAGATAAGTTGAGCATTTATGTTGCATAAGCAAATAACATCAAAGTAATATGGATTTGTTGTTTAATTCTAAAAGAAGATATGTTGTTGTAGATCCTCTTGCTGTTGTAGAATGCTGCCCAAAGGAAAGCTCCAAGCTCCTCGATAAACTAGCAGGTTTTAGTTTTAGAAATGTCAATTGAGGAGATGAGAAAAATATCATGTTTTTAAAGTTACATTTTCTAGTGTTTCAGGTCTTGATGTCAAATCAATTATCTCCTAAGGTTATGATTAATCGGATGGATACTTTTGATGCAAGAACTCGACTATATAATAGTAGATAGAAAAGGATCTGATAATTAAATAGTCAATCATTTATCTCGACTGGAACAAGATGAGTTATCTGATTTTGAAGAGGAAATATTGGAAACTTTCCCAGATGAACAACTTTATAATATTAAGTAAAGGAATTTACCATGATATGCTGATATTGTGAACTACCTTATGAGTATATTTTACCACCTGAATTAACAATGCAACAACAGAAAAAGTTTATATATGATGCCAAATCTTTACTTTTGGGATGAACCATACTTATACAAACAAAGAAAGGATTTATTTATGAGGAGATGCATACCATATGAAGAAATTGAACCAATTATTCAAAGATGTCATGATTTAGAATTTTGAGGACATTTTGGAACTGATAAAACTGCACATAAGATTTTATAATCTGAATTCTATTAGCCTAATATTTTTATGGATGTTTGTAGATATATTAAAACTTGTGATCGATGCCAGAGAGTATGTAATATTTCTAGAAGAAATGAAATGTTTTTTGACCTCCTTTTCGGGTTAGGTTTAGTTCTTCCTCTTTAGTTGCCTAAGGTATAGCCATAAGATTTTCCTGTTGACTATTCTTAGAAAACTAAAAAAGGAACTCTCACCATTAGAAATTCTAAAATCCTCTTTGCTCAACTAGAAGTTTCATGTATTGGTCCTAACCTCTAGCACTTAGTAGGTGCGATTAGTATGAGCGAGCTCAAGATGAGTCCTCGTAGGACTGATTGACCTTAGAGTTAACTTTGGTTGTTGGTCTCAAGTTTGTTCACTCACTACACTCACTATCACCCATATTCACTCACAATCCTAAAATCCAAAATTGTTGACTTTAACTCCTTGATTTTTTGGGAGGCTCATGTAGATGGTCCTCTAGACCCACTAGCCCTAGGCTAGGGTTTAACTAAGACCAATACATGGAGGACCCAAATGGGAATCTCATTGGTCCATAGCTCATACAGGGTGGTTGGTACCCCAATTCTACCAAAATGTCCAACCTGGCCTATTGCCCCTAAGTCCACCCAAATTACCTAAATGCCCTCAAAAACCGTAAATTTGGTCAAAATTCCCAAATTCACCCAAAAATACCCAATTTTGTTCAAAAATCATTTCAAACCATTTCAAAATACCCAAATCACTCAAATCCCCCAACAAATTCTAAATTTACCAAAATACCCCAAAAATTGCCCAAATTACAAAAATACCCTTGGCACCCCAAACTTTCCCAAAACCTCTAAAATTACTCCAAATGTCTCCAAAACCCATTTGGACACTCCAATTAAACCCAATTTGACCATTTTAACCAAAACCCCCAAATTGCCTTTAAAGGCCCAATCTTCCAAGATGTCCATCAGTTTAGCCCCAATTTTCCTCAATTCAATTATAAACTCAAATCACCCTTCAAATGACCAATCTAAAGTAAATTCAAGCCTAGTTGGCCCATGCTTTGACCTCAATTTTGTTCTACGTCAAACCCCCAATTTTCGCTCTATGACTTAATCCCACCAAATTGAACCCCACAACCTACTCAATTTGCACTAATTTGAGTTCTAAACTCTTCATAACAGTCCTACACACCAAATTGAACCTTCAATTAGCCTTGGTGAAGCATCAATTTCATTTCATTTTAATCCAAATTCAAAATCCCTAAATTTTCCCTGAATTGGCTATGTCTCCAACTTTCACCAAATTGAATGCCTTAACTCAAAAATTGGCACCCAATTTATATTGAAAACTCTTTATGACATTCATATGGACCATTTCCAACCATAAATTTGGACTTAGACTAAACTTAGCCCAACCTAGACCCAAGTCTAGTCAAACATGACCAAGTTGACGAAAATTCCAAAATCCTTCAAATTGAGCTTTCAATTAACCTTAAATTTTCTTCAACCCTTCACCAAAACTCTTCATTACCATCATCTACACAATGTTGATTAGCCAATTGGGTTCAAATTCATGGTTATCCTAACCCAAACCCCACTTTTAGCCATTTGGATTCAAATTGGACCCATGCACCAAAATTAACTTAGCCATCTTAAAGCCAACAAATTGATGACTCCACAACCACTAAGTACACTCTATTGACCAGGCTAAACCCCCTTAGACCAACCATGGTAAGCTATGGAACATTGGATCCCTAAATTAAGGGATTTATGCCCATTTATTGGCCTTAATCAAAATCTTCCCCATCCCACTAGCTCACCTGACCTCCTGACCACCTTCCCTGGCCCTATCAGCTGGCCTAGTGGCCGAAAAACACCAAAATTGAGAGTCCCAAGCCAAAATTCAAAACCGAACTCACCCATCTGAGTTGGCCAATTCCAATTTGCTTTGTCACTTCAAAACCCACCACCTAAGCACCATTTTACACCCCTAAATTAGCCATGACAGCCACCCTTGGCCATTTTTATTTAAACCTTGCCTCCATGGCCAAGAAAGGAGAGCTGAAATTTGGTTAAGAAAACTCTGTCAAATTGCTTTCAGAGACTCCCTAAAACCTTTTCAGTTCAAGCCCATCATTTTCCCTCACTATTCCCCACTAAGGAAGCTCAATTTTGAGCTCAAATTTCTGTCAAAACCAAGACAAATCTCTCCACACCTCCACAGAGAACCAAACTCCAATTAATGTGCACACACCATCCCCATAGTGAAAGAAGCTGATTCCCCACAAAATCCCCCTCTCAATTAGCCTCAAACATAGCTCTAGACTAACACTTGAAATTGAGCTTGATCAAATTCATAACTAGACCATTCACTAAGGCTTAAGACTTTATCTGGACGCTCATTGGGACCAATCAAAGCTATCACAACTATCTGATTGAGGTCTCCCCTCTCAGACAAAGGTATTGAACTCCAACCCTAAATTGAGCTTATTTCAATCCTCTATACGTATTTATTGTATTTCATACTGTATAAACCATATAGATGTGTTTGTTTTGAGTAGATAAAGGTTTAAGAGCAAACCCCATGCAATTTGATTGAGTCTAAGCTGAGATCTTAAGGATTTAGTGTGAACGACTCATAACTTAGGTAACTTGGGAAGGATAATGGAGAGCCATCCAATCACGCGTGTATCTAGTGGATGGAGGAGATTAAGCCAGACAGATCCATGGTGCATAAAGCGCGGCCCGTGTGGCAGCTGAGGGGGATGGCGACATCAAATGGCGGAGCGCCGCGTGTTCTTTCGCAGCTGCCTAGGATCCAGTGAGCGTCGCGTGAATAAGTAGAAAATTAGGGATTTTTGAATTATTTTAAATGCCTAAACTTCAAAAATCCATGTTTTTCTCTAGAAAAATCATAAAAATAAAAGAAAAATACTCTCTTGCTTAGTGAATAGAGGAGAATAATATGGACTAAAAATAAAAATTATTTTCTCACTCCCTAATTTTTAATTAATTAAATACCCTCTGTGGTATTTTAATTCTCCATGACTAAGAAGTGCTCACCATGGCTTAAAATTTTAAGGGTTTGTTCCTCATGACAGAGGTTATGTCTTCTAATTTTTGTAAGATTAGAGGACATTTCTATGCTTCTCACCCTAATTTTCAAGATAAAGTGACCAATTTGGCTAATTTTAATTATATAATCCAAAATATCACTTGAAAAATTATGAGAATAATTTTAGTAGGTTTCTTGTGGTCAAAAAAATCTAGAAAAAATATTGTGAAGCTTTGAATCATTTTGTGAATTTCTATACTTAGTTAAATTTGAATACATTGTATTAATTTACGTTAATCATACACTTATCAAAAATTGACAAAATCACTTCATCACTGTCCAAAAAATCATGTCTACCCACTGTAAGAATATCAAAATTATTAAATTTAGTCTAAGCACTAAAATGAATTTCTTAAGGAAACCTTACTTTTTGTATAAAAATAATTTTATTAAAATAAATATGCTTAGGAAAATTATGAAAACTATTTTTACGAGTTCCTTGTGATGAAGGGAATTTTATAAAAATAAAATCCTTTTTTGTGAAAATATTTCATTTTTAAAATATATTTTGAATTAAAACTAATTAAAATAATCAAAATCTTCAAATGTACAAAAAAAGTTCAAAATGAGTGGGAATGTTTCCTGATCATTTAGAATTCATNTTTTGTGAAAATATTTCATTTTTAAAATATATTTTGAATTAAAACTAATTAAAATAATCAAAATCTTCAAATATACAAAAATAGTTGAAAATGAGTGGGAATGTTTCCTGATCATTTAGAATTCACTAGGACATTCTTCCTAATTTTTCTAAGTTAAAAATAAATTTTAAAGAATTAAAAAATGAATTTTTCATATTTTCTCACTAAAATAATTATATTAAATAAATAAAAAATCACAAAAATACAAGATTTGATTCTCTGAGTTTTCTAAACTCAGAGAGGTCTAATAAAAGTATAAAAATAAATATTGTGATAAAAAGACTATTTTCTATTTAAATAAATCATGAAAAATGATCTAAAATTAAATAATAAAAATAGAAATTTGATGCAAAAAATAATTGCCTAAGTGTTTATCTAACCTTAGGAAACCACTAATAATTTTTCCATAAATATAAATTTTATTTTGGATAATTTAATAAATTAACTTTTAAAAATCTTATTTTCTAAATTTATATAATTATCTAAATTAAATCAAATTTTGAGAGGTCCACATGTTCTCCTCTAACATTTTAATTACCTCATGGATATAATACTTTAAACCCTCAAAGTCATTTAAGTTGTGTTTAGGGAGTTATGAGGTGAAGTGCCCTGAGGGCAAGATAGTCATTTTGGACTTTGGTGCCTTGATTAAAATTTAGTGTTAACCAGGGATAAATGGGTAAATTTGATCCTGATAATTGCATTTGGATGATTGAAATACAATGGNATGAGGTGAAGTGCCCTGAGGGCAAGATAGTCATTTTGGACTTTGGTGCCTTGATTAAAATTTAGTGTTAACTAGGGATAAATGGGTAAATTTGATCCTGATAATTGTATTTAGATGATTGAAATACAATGAGATTATAAGGTAGAAACTCGTTCAACACCTAGCACAACATCAACTAAAAACATAGTTCTCTTAATCTACATGACTCGAAAGTTAATTAAAGATCAAATGATTCCTAAGTAATGAGCTTAAGCCAGAAAGATGATAGTTTAATTTTCTTAAGCCCAAAATGGAAGCTATTGTGACCTTTAAATAAAAATACATGTTACTTAAATTAAAATTTTAACCTTCACCAAAGTCCTCATTATGATTGTTAAGGGTTTGGTAGTGACATAGGCTCCCAAGTTGATTGGATTCAGAAAATGATATGATTGGTGGTTACCATCTTTAAACACTACAAGCATAACCTTAATTATGGACTACATAACCTTAAATGACATAAAGTTGCCTTAGGGGCACCCACTCACATAACTCTTAAATGAAACATATTTTGATTAATCGACTACTCTATCCTTGAGATAATTGAATTGTTAAGTTTAACCGAGTTTAGGGGTAACCACACTCTAAACTCGGATGATTATTGGAACATTATGATAAGTTCATAAATGAACTCAAAATAATTCAAGAGATCCTTAAAAGAGTTTAGGGTCATCTCCCAGGCAATTTGAAATCTTTTGGATGTTTTGAAGAATAAATTTAACTTATCGTACTTTATCCCAAAATCATCTACTAGGATCTTCCAAGATTCAACAAAATCATAACCTAGGGTTTCGTAGCTAAACCTTCATCTACTCATGCAATTTAAATTCCCTGCAACACTATATACATGCCTTGCAAGTACTAACTTTTTCAGGTAGTGGAACGGGAAAACTAGCTAGGTACGCTTTTATAGTTTACAGTAACTTCTTTTCTTGTACTTTCCACACTGCATTCTATGCTTACAAAATTTTCATGTTAAACAAAGATGTCACCATGCATGAAAACTAAAACTTCTAGGGTAGCCACAAAACCAAAACCAAAACAAAAATTAAAATAAACCAACATAAAATTCACCGCCACAACATTCGAAATATAAAACAACTCAAAATTTAATCACAAATATCACAAAATAACAAATGCAACTAAATTAACATGTCTCTATCGAATGATTGGGAATCCCTCGGAGGAGGTAACCTACGGTTGCTAATGAGACTTCCCAGCGTCTAAATGAAAGTATCGAATGAATCTAAAAGAAAATAGTGGTGTCGGAATAAGGGAACCGTAGGATCCTAACCGGTGTCTCTTTAATCAACTTTAACATGCCCCATAACATTTAAAAAACTTAAACTTGTCATGGCAAGGATCTTGGAGCTAGCACGATGGGCAGCACGACCATCTTCAATAGCAAAACCTATCTACATCAGCTAAACCATTCCTTAAAATTAAACAACAAGCCATAAGATTTTGAGGTTATCTTCCTAATGCAACATAAATCCTGAACTCATCATTAAGCCTTTGTACAGCTCTGTTGTACAATCTAAGTCCTAACTCGTCTTAAGATCCCGAGGTTGTTGTTTGTCGCGACCTAAATCCTCATATCTTCTAGGCTATTTGTGTGATTTTTACACACGAATGTAAGCCCTAACAAATAAAATTGGCAGGATGAAACACTTAAATAATTTCTCCTAAAAAATGAAGCCAAACAATAGGATAGATTGGGAAGTCACTGAGGTTCTCCCCCGAATATGTGACATCCCCTATTTCTTCCTCCTTTGGATTCTACAATAAATGCTCCAAATTTGAACTATTTCCCTTTCACACCTTTTTGTCTGATTTCATTGAAAAGTCATAATCCTTTTGAACTCCTTGAAGATAATATTTCCTGATTTTTATTGAGAGTTTTTTTAAGTGACTTCGGTTATCTAAGATGTAATTAACTATAAGGTCTTGCCCTTATAGAAAGCTCATCTGAATTCAGCTTAATATAAACACTATTTAATTGTTCATATTAAATAGGGGAATTTTTCGGCAAATAAAATAGTTTCGCAGACCAAACGGATGGCATACATTTCTTATTAATCATTTAGATCTAAGCCCTCATGTATTGTGTTTATCTTTCAAGATAGTACAGGGATTGAGGTACAGTGATCTTTCATTTAAACTATAAAAAATATGGGGTCAGTTTGATTTCATATTTTTTTTCTAAAACATTAAAATTTCCTTTCGAAGCGGGCGACGGGATTTCAATTTCGGTGACCGACAGCTTCTTACGGGCAACTCCTCCAAACAAAAAATAGTGTCGACAATCCACGAGGTGACGGTAAAGTAATGGAGATCTTCTGAATACTTTCATACCCATTATTATCCATTAAGGAATGAAACCTACTCCCTTGCATAATTGGATAGGTCTCCAGTAATTCTGACTCTTCCTGATGTGGATCGTAATAAACAAGTACTTCCTTAGAAATCTGGGTTTTAACAGCCCTCTGAACCTTTCAGCTGTGGTTTCTCCTTTAGGTTTGGGTTAATGGTGCGATCCTCAAACTCGATCCAATTTTAAATATTGACGGCTGGACAACCAATCCTTTAGTCGGGTCTTCAATGATCATAATTTATTTTCCCTTAGCAGAAACGGGAACAACAATCTTAGTAGGTTCCATGGTGGCAATAGTCTTGACTTTCTTATAAGAAGGGAGATCCTGAAGGTACTTTAGGTTAAACTCAGTAGACGGTTCCTAAACCTTTGAAGCGTTGACTTGCATCATGATGAATAGGGCTTTCCAAAGTATAACCTCGAGTTCATCAAATACTACTCCAAACTTGATGGTGGGAGTGACATTGCGAGCACTGTGGCTCGTCAGCTAGTCACAGGAAAAAGTGAGCGTTGAGAATGCCATTGCAACAGCTTCAAAAAAAATAAAGCTCTAGGGTTAGTTATCTGGCCAATAACTTGTAATTTTAGTGTGAGCACTACAAATTAACAGAGGTTGATTTGTAGACCGGGTCAGTCTTTATTTTATTTGTGAAGATTTAAAGATTTTAGTAAAAATAGTTTTAAAGTAGAAAGATTTAATTAATATAAGGAAAATTTAACAGCAAGCACAACATGACACAATCTGATTTAATTTGCAAAATAGAAAATCAAACTCGAAATGGAAAAAGTGAAGTTCAGGACCCAGTGGAGGACCAACTTTATAATGCATAATGCCCGAGCGGAACTAGTCCACCAACACACTTAATTGGGTTCCAACCCCAAACTAAGATTAAAAAGTCCTTAATGGCCTACTGAAACTTCTTGTTCAAAGGTTATTGAACAGACATTCTTGAAATCCAAAAGAGTTGACCGTACTTACCCAAGAAAGAAATGAGTGAAGCATGCCAACGGAAGAAAGATAATTTGGTTCATGGGGGACATGAACACATTACCGATGTATGAAGATAATTATTTTTTATTAGTATTGAGAGAGAAGCTAATCCCCAATGGTGTCGCCAAAAGCTGGTCAGTACTAAAAATTTGAGGAGTTGCCCATTGGAAGCTGTCGGCCACTGGAATCAAAATTCAGATGCCCGCTTTGAAAAGGCATTTAAATTAAATATATATATATATATATATATATATATATATAAGTTTAGAAAAATATGAAATCAAACTAATTACATATCTTTCATAGTTCAAATGAAAGAGCAATACACCTCAAGCTATGTATCTTTCCCTAAAAATAAACACAAGACTTGAGGGCGAGGCTCGATCAAATAAACTAGGAAATATATTACATTTATTTGGTCTGTGACAACCCTTTTATTTATAAGCCGACAAGTTCCTCTATTTAATACAAAATATTATATAGGATTTATCTTAAGCTTTGTTCGGAAAAGCTTCCTATAAGGGCAAGCCCCTATGGCTAATTACATCTTCGATAACCGAAGTCACCTAAGAAAATGATAAAAATCAAGGAATATTATCTTCAAAAAGGTCATATGGATAAGAATTTTCAACAAGATCAGATAAAGAGGTGTGAAGGGGAATTGCTAAAATTTGAAATATTTATTGTGGAATCCAGAGGAGGAAGAACTTGGGGATGTCACAGACTCAGAGGAGAATCTCTATGACTTCCCAAGCTACCCAATGGTTTGGCTTCAATTTTGGAGAAAAATATTTAAATGTTTCATGCAATCAATTTTATTAATTGAGTCTTACACTAGCTTTAAAGAACTACACAAATAGCCTGGAAGGGTTTATGTTGTAATGAACGAAAACCTCGGAATCTTAAAACAAGTTAGGGCTTATATTGTCTCGCAGAGCTATACAAAAGCCTAAAAATAAGTTGAGGATTTATGTTGCATAAGCTAACAAACTCAAAGTCCTATGGATTGATTTTTACTTCTAAAAGATGGTTTAGCTGGTGTAGACATCTTTTGCTGTTGAAGATTGTCGTACAGCCCATAATAATAGCTCCAAGCTTCTCATCGTAGCAAGTTTAAGTTTTCTAACGTGCCAAGTTATGATGTCAAATCAGATGTCCCTAAGTTGTTATTTAAATATTATGGGGCATATGAAAGTTGATTAGAGCGATACCGATTAGGATCTTATGGTTCCCTCATCTGACATCACTATTTTCTTTTGGATTCACTTAGTCTAAATGAATTTACTAAACTCAACTTAATGAGTTCCATATTTTTATTTTGACCATGGGAAATCTCGTTAGCAACTATAGTTTACCTCATCCGAGGGATTCCCTATCATCCGATAAAGATGTTTTAATTTAGTTGCAATTTCTACTTTATGATGTTTCTGATCAAATTTTGAGTTTTCTTATATTTTGAATGATGTGGTGGTAAATTTTATCTTGATTTATTTTTTAATTTTGGTTTTGGTTTTACGGCTATCTTAGTAGTTTTGATTTTCATGCAGGGTGACATCATTATTTAACATGCAAGCTCTAGGCAAGAAGTATAAGAAGGTAAATGCAATAATTTAAAAGCATACCTATCAATTCTTCTCGTTCATCCACCTGAAAGGTTAGTACGTGCAAGCCATGTATATAGTTTTGTAGGGAATTTAAGTTGCAAGAATAGATGGAGGTTTAACTTCCAAATCCCAAGTTATGACTTTATTGAATCTCAGAAGATCCTAGTGGATGGTTTTAGAAAAAAAATGTAAGGTCCAATTTGCCTTTCAGAATGTCCAATAGATCTCAAAATGCTCGAGGCATGACCCTAGGCCACTTTAAAGATCTCTTAAAATATTCTGAGTTCATGTTGACCTTATCATATTGTTCCATTAATCATCCGAGGTTGAAGTGTTACTACCTCATTACTTAGTGAAACTTGACAATGTAATTATGTCAAGGATAGAATACCTAATTAATCAATTGATGTTTTATTTAAAAGTAATGTGAGTGGGTGCCCCTAAGGCGAGTTNTTTTGTGAGTATTCATCATTTAGTACTATGGATTCTAACTTGGATGAAGTTATTGCCTTGCTTACTGATGGGAAAGGAGAGTGGAAAATTAAGCAAAGGCAAAGGATAAATTTTTTNCCAATAGATCTCAAAATGCTCGAGGCATGACCCTAGGCCACTTTAAAGATCTCTTAAAATATTCTGAGTTCATGTTGACCTTATCATATTGTTCCATTAATCATCCGAGGTTGAAGTGTTACTACCTCATTACTTAGTGAAACTTGACAATGTAATTATGTCAAGGATAGAATACCTAATTAATCAATTGATGTTTTATTTAAAAGTAATGTGAGTGGGTGCCCCTAAGGCGAGTTTAAGTCATTTAAGATTGTGGTGCCCGCAATTAAGGTCAAGCTTGTAGTGTTTAAAGATGTTAATTTCCAATCATGTTATCTTCTAAATCCAATCAATTAAGTGTAGACATCGAGCCTATGTCACTATTAATCCCATATTAGTCATGATAGGTTGAATGATAATTATCAAAATTTTGATTGAAGTGATATGTATTCTTATTAAATGATGACATCATCCTTAATTTTGGGCTTAATAAAAGTAAACTATCATCTTTCTAGCTTAAGCTCATCACATAAGAATCATTTGATCTTAATTGACTTCCAAGTCCTGAAGATTAGGAGAATTATGATTTTGTTGATGTTGTACAAAGGTGGTGAGTGAGTTTCTACCTCTTAATCCCATTGTATTTCAATCATCCAAACATGTTCATTAAGATCAAAATCTCCCATTTTCCCTTGGTTAATCCTAAATTTTGATTAAGAACCAAAATCTAAAATAACTATTTTGCCCTTGGGGTACCTTACCTCATAACTCATTAAACACAACTCAAATGACTTGAGAATTCAGTGTATTTATGAGTTAATTAAAACATCAATGGAGAATAATGTGATTTTTCTTTTATGCTTTTTTTAAATTTAAATTAATTTAAATAATTATTTAAATTCTAAAAAAAGTTTCAAAATTAATTTATTTAAATATCCAATATAAACTTTTTTATTTATAAGAAAATTATTAGAGGTTTCCTTAGGTCAGAGAAACACATAGGCAAAATTTCATAATTTTTTGAATTAAACTATTATTATTATTATTATTATTTAATTTTGGATCAATTTCAATGATTTAATTAAACAGAAAAAAATGTTTTATTTACCAAAGTTATTGTTATATTTTTAATAGACTTATATGAGTTTAGAAAACTCAGAGAATCAAATTTTGTATTTTTATGATTTTTAATTTATTTATTATATTTATTTTATCGAGAAAATAAGCAAAATTCCCTTTTAAGCTTTTAAAATTTATTTTTTAACTCAAAAAATTAGGAAAAATATCCTAATGAGTTCTAAGTGATCAGGGAAAACTTATACCCATTTTGACCAATTTTTTTTTGTATTTTTGAAAATTTAATTATTTTTAATTCAAAATACTCTTTAAAAATGACAAATTTTTACAAAGATAGACTTTATTTTTATTAAATGCCTTAAACACATGGAACTCAGAAAACTATTTACATGACTTTTCTAAGTTTATTTAATTTATTATAATTATTTTTGTATAAAAATATAGAGTTTCTTTAAAAATCAATTTTAGTACTTAAACTAAACCAAATAATTTTAAATTTTTGTAGTAAGTAAATATGATTTTTATGCACAATTTGGATTTAATTTTGTCAACTTTTGATAAGTATATAATTTATATAAATTAACACAAGGTATACACATTTGATTAAATATAGAAAAGTACAAAATAATTCAAAACATCATAATATTTTTCCTTGACTTGTCTTACCACAGAAAACCTACTAAAATTATCCTCATAATATTCAAAATGATATTTTGATTTATATAATTAAAAATAAGGCAAAATGGCCACCTAGCTTCAAATATGGGGCTAGAAGCATAGAGATGTCTTTTGACCTTGGAAAAATCAAAGAACATCCCCTCTGTGACGAGGAATAAACATTAGAAATTTAAATCCAAGTTGAATCATATTTATTCATGGAGAATTGAAATACCACAGAGGGTATTTAAATAATTAAAAATCATATACTTGAAAAATAATTTTTATTTTTTTTCCACATTATTCTCCTTTGTTCACTGTGCAAGAGGGTATTTCTCTTTTATTTTTATGACTTTTCTATGTAAAGATATGAATTTCTAAAGATCTGACATTTAATTTAATTCATAAAACTCTTTCTTATATACTTATCCACGCAGCGCGCTCCAATTTGTTGTTCTTTCCACCTAAGCATGCCATTATCGGCGCTATTTTGTGTTGGAGGAGTTGCCTGTAAGAAGCTTTCGGTCACCGAAATCAAAAATCTTGTCGCCCGCTTTGGAAGGACGTTTTAATTTACATATATATTTAGTTTTAGAAAAGTATGAAATCAAACTGACCCCATATTTTTCATAGTTTAAATGAAAGAGCGTTGTACCTCAAATTCTATATCTATCCTGAAGGATAAACACAAGACTTGAGGATGAGGCTCGATCAAATAAACTAAGGAATATATGATATTTGTTTGGTCTGCGAAACCTTTTATATTTGCCGACAAGTTCTCATATTTGATATAAAAAATTAAATAAGATTTATATTAAGTTGGGTTCGGACATGCTTCCTATAAGGGCAAGCCCCTATAGTTAATTACATCTTAGATGAACAAAGTCACCTAAGAAGACTCTCGATAAAAATCAGGAAATATTAACTTCAGGGAGTTTCAAAGGGTAGGAATTTTCAATGAGATCAGACGTAGAGGAGTGAAAGAGGATTGGTTCAAATTTGGAACATTTTGTAGTAGAGTCTAAAGGAGGAAGAACTAAGGGATGTCATGGATCTAGAGGAGAACCTTCATCTGATAGAGACGTCTTAATTTAGTTGAAGTTGTAGTTTTATGTGATGTTTGTGATTAAATTTTGAGTTGTGTTATATTTTAAATATTGTGACGATGAATTTTATCTTGGTTGATTTTAGTTTTGATTTTGGTTTTGGTTTTCGGGCTATCCTAATAGTTTTAGTTTTCATGCAGAGTGGCATCGTTGTTTAGCATGCAAATTTGTAGGTATAAAAGTATAGTTTGAAAGTACAAGAAAGAAAACGCTAAAAACTGTAGAAGAGTACCTGGTGAGTCTTCTCGTTCCACCACCTGAAACTCATAAAGCATGTTAAGGCAGTTTATATGAAACAAGGAACTAAAATTTTCACGACCTATCTAACCCTAAGTCATATCTTGGTGGGTCCTTAGGAGTTTAATTAAGGACAATGTTGCCAAGCAAAATATATTAAGTTTGGTAGATCTCTGAGATATCCAACAGATCTAGAGAAAGAATTAGGTCCGTGCTACTCTCTCGCTGCCTGGTAGAAAATCCTGAGTTCTTTTATACTTATTATGTCGCTTAATAATTCATCCTATGAACACCCTAATGCTCAATGAAAATTGGCGTATCAATTACCCCTAAAAGTAAGGTAATTATCATCTGTAATTTAATTTTGAAAATTATGTGGGTGAAGAACCTTAAAGAGGCAAGTTAGTGTTATTGGAACACTTAACCAAATTTTGATCCTGATTGGGCATGTAGTGTTTGAAAGATGTCTTAATTTTAAATGATGTTTACTTTTCTAATCCTTATTTAAATGAAACTTGATTTAGCCTAAGTCACTACTAAGCCCTTAAGACCTAACTGAGTGTCTTAGTTAGTTTTGAAAAGGTTAAGCTTTAGCTGGTCATAATTTATGATTTGAATTTTATTTGAAAATCAAAATAGGGGTATTAAATTGATTATATATTGACTTCAAAAGTCATACCCCTAAGTCCAGAGTTCATTTTATTTTAATAAACATCCAAATTTTAATAATTTAGAAATTTATTAACTTATCTTTTCAATTAATAAAGTTAGGTTGGTTTCTACCAATTAACTCCTTATGTTTCAAACATCCAAATTAAGATCAGAGGTTGCCCATTTCCCTCATGGAGCACAGTGAATTGGACTAACCCATACACTATTTGAAATAGGGTAGATAATTCCAGCATCTTACCACTTTAAAATTTCTTTCTTAACAACCTCTTTCATAACATGATTTAATATCCTTTGTGGATCAGCCCTGGGTTTGCAGTTTTCTTCCAAATTAATTCTATGCATACAAATTGAAGGACTGATTCCTTTAATATCAGCAGTTGTCCATCCAAACGCTTTCTTAAAATTTTTCAGAATTTTCATAAGCTTTTCTTCTTCTTCCTTTGTTAACTTTGAGGAAATTATAACAGGTAAGGTGGAGGAATCTCCTAAAAAGGCATATTTTAAATATTCAAGAAGTAATTTCAACTCAAGTTCTGGAGGTTTTTTAATAGATGGACAAAATGATTTACCTTTGTCTATCGTGCTCAAAATTTCAAAACTTTCTTGAACATAATTTTAATCTTCCTTAAAAAGGATTACACATTGATCTAATTCTTCTTCTTGCTCGTGTTCCAAATCTTTTTGTTTGAATTTTTCTTCATAAGTAATCTTGAAATAACATTTGCTCAGATATCTTATAACATCCATTCTATAGCATTCTCATCTTTACCTTTTTTTGGGTATTTCATTCATTTTGAAATGTTAAAAGTAATTGTTTGATCATTGGCGTGCATTGTTAATTCCCTTTTCTGCACATCTATCATTGCTCTTCCTGTGGCTAGGAAAGGTCTCCCCAAAATGATAGGTATCTCTTTATCTTCCTCCATATCTAGCACAATAAAATCAACAAGAAAGATAAATTGATCCACTTTTACTAGGTCATCGTCTATAACTCCTTTAGGATAGGTTATTGAACAATCTACTAACTGCAGATTTACAATAGTAGGGGTTATTTCTCCTAATCCCAATCTTTTAAATATTGATAATGGCATAAGGTTAATGCTTGCACCTAAATCACATAAAGCTTTCCCACAAAATTTGTCTCCTATTGCACATGGAATTGTAAAGCTACAGGATCTTTAAGCTTTTCAGGAAGTTTCTTCTGAATTATAGCACTGCACTCCTCATTAAGTGCAACAGTCTCATTATCTTCAAACTTCTTTTTTCTGTTGAGAATATCTTTCATAAACTTTACATAGCTTGGCATTTGTTCTAAGGCTTCAACAAATGGAATATTGATTGTAAGCTCCTTAAATAATTTTAGAAATTTTTTAAAAATGCTTATCCAACTTCTGTTGTCAAAGTATTTAAGGAAATGGAGGTGGTGGTTTTTCTAAATCAATTTTCGGCGAAGAAATAGGTCTTTCAGAATCTTCTGGAGCATCCTCTACTTCAATCTCTTTTCGAACCCTACCTTCCAACTCTCTTCCGCTTCTGAGTTCTATGACTTTAACTTGCTATTTATTCTAGTTTTTTGGATTTAATTCAGTATTACAAGGAAGTGTTCCTTGGGATCTATTACTTAATGAACTTGTGATTTGCCCTAAGTTGATTCTAAATATTTCTAATTGTAGCTCCTTGATTTTGTAACTGATTACCCATTTGTAACACCACTTCTTCTATTGACAACCTCTTATCCTTAAATTGTGTATTACTATCGATTCCTGTAGGATAAGTAAATCTATAACTATTATTTCCTTGGTTGTTCCAGTTTCCTAATGGGTTTACTTGGTTGTTCCCCCATTGTTGATTATTACCCTCCGAATTGTTATTCCAGTTAAAGTTAGAATGGTTCTTCCAACTTGGGTTATAATATATGGAATATGGGTTATTTTTTTTATTATTTATGGTATTCAAAGTTTCTAATGATGTTTGAGAATCTACCATTTGGCCTAATGAATTCTCTTCAATCATGGAAATTGGTTGAGAAAAATTCATTCCAAACTGGTCTAACTTCCTTCAAATTGCAATAACTTGATTTGCAAACATAGTAAATGTATCAGTTTCATGAATATTGGCTACTTTCTTTAGATTCACCCTCTCAGAAGGCTATTGAAAATTATTGGTAGCCATCTCTTCAATTAAAGCATAAGCGTCGTGAAATGGTTTTAACATCAATGAACCACTAGCAACGACATCGATAATAGATCTAAGAGAACCAATTAATCCATTATAAAAGGTTTCAATTATTAACCAATCCAGTATAGCATGGTGAGGACATTTTCTTAAGAGTTCTTTAAATCGTTCACATGCTTCATAAATAGATTCTCCTTCAAACTGATTAAAAGAGGTAATATCATTTCTAAGCTTCACAGTTTTTTATGTTGGAAAATATTTAGCAAGGAATTTTTATGCTAAATCACCCCAAGTTCTGATTGATCCAGGTGCTAACGAATTCAACCACATCTTAGCTTTATCCTTTGGTGAGAAAGGAAATAACCTAAGTCTTATGGCATCATCTGAAACACCATCGTATTTAAATGTAGTACACAATTCCAGAAAATTGGTAAGATGTAAATTTGGATCTTTCGTTGGTGATCCCCCAAATTGATTATTTGATAAAATTTGGATAATAGCAGGTTTAAGCTCAAATGAATTAGCCACTACAGTAGGTTTTTGATACTACAATGAAGTTCATCTACTGTAGGGTTGGCATAATCTCTTAAAGGTCTAAACTCTTAATGAATGTCAGCATTTTGATTATTTTGGTTTGCCATTTCTGTAATTTTTTTTTTATTTTTCAAGATTTAAAATTTTTTTGGTTTTTCAGATTTTTCTAATAGTTTTTTCTACTTCAGAATCATAGGGCACTAGTCCTTCAGAAATTGAACTACGCATACACTAACATAAAATAAAATAAAATAAAATAAAATAAAATAAAACATATAAAATGAGATACAATATTTAAAGTTTACATAGGATTTTCTAAAAATAGAAATTAACTTAGTTTTCTTCCCCGACAACGGTGTCAAAAACTTGGTACATGGATACTTAATGCGTATACACAGTATAACAATAATTCTGATGGTATTTTTCACTTATATTTCCTTATTTTGGAACAAAACCAAAAACTTGATCGTGAAGAAAATAAGAATTTAACTTTTTAATTTCTATATATTTATATTGGGATACTACGCAAGTATATTTATTGTTTTCAAGTAGAATAGGACTTTTTAATTAAGCCCTGAATATCGAACCCACACGGAAGAATATCCAATATGCACTTTTTAGAAAGTTTTTCTATTTTTAAAAAGATAATTACTTAAACTAAAAAATGATTTTTACAGGAATTTAAAATTTAAATATTTTTAGTATTTTTGTTATTTTAACGAAACAATAACAACTAAAGTTTTTGTAGAAGAAAAGTACTTTATATGAAAATATCTTTCTTCTTTTCATGAATGAGTAATAAGTATAAGAATTATGTTATGGAAGTATGGAAATTTTATTGTGCCAAATAGGAGCAATAATATTCTTTACCCTTACTAGAGATGCTATAAAGAACATTGGTTAATTTAAATTTTGAATAGTTCTAAAGGCCAGCTAGGCAAGGAAGATACTAGCTCTC
>JXCR01142898.1:58478-72593 GCA_002079205.1 Phalaenopsis hybrid cultivar | reverse complement strand
ATATATATATATATATAATTAACACATAACTTAAGTTTCAGGAATATTTCTAAAGAAAAAAAAGAATCATCATACTCCGGCTCATATTATTCTTTAGGAATATTACTAGATTATTCAGTCTTAATTTGTTAACACACATTCTCTTAAAAGGGCGCGTATTTTCTGTCTGGACACCTGACGTACCTACCTCTACGTGCGGTGTAGATTATTCTTGAGTTATTTTTGAGTTATTTCTTGAAATAACCCAAAAATAAAGATCAGGGGATTTTTTTGGGTTATTTTGGGATTATTGAAAATAACCTAGAAATAACATGAAGATAACTCAAGAATATCTGCACCGCATGTAGAGCTACGTCAGGAGTCTGCACAAAAAATTTTTTGCTTACAAGGCCAGTTCTTTTTTTCGTATTGTATTAACTTGAATAAATTTGTCCTATATTATATTTCTTTCTCTCCTCCGTCCATTTAATAAATAAAAGATTTGCATGAATACCACTAAATTTTTATGTATTTACATATTTAAATCCTATTTATGCATGAAAATCTATCACTTTTTAAAAATTAAAATGATGATATTTCTATACGATATGAAGGATTTCAATCATATAAATGTAAAAAAAAATTATTATTAGTATAAATCTAAATAAATTAATACCTTAAAAAATAAAAAAAAAATTACATATGAATGAAAATTTTCATGTATTTTCCTATTTAACATCTAAACTTCAATTTTTACACACATAAATAAATTACTATCTTAAAAGAAATATCAAATAGTCAAACAAACATTTTCCAGGATGACATATACGTTCAAAAGCGAAAAAATAGTGTCTGGAAGCCGCCCAATTTTTCTGTGCGGACTTCTGACGTAGATCTACGTGCCGTGAAGGTTATTTCTGGGTTATTTTCAAGTTATTTCTGGGTTATTTTCAATAATCCGAAATAACCCATAAATAACCTGCTGTCTTTATTTTTGAGTTATTTATGGGTTATTTCGGGATTATTGAAAATAAACCAGAAATAACATACTCATGAATAACTTCCGCCGCATCTAGAGCTATGTCAGGAGTCCGGACAGAAAATGCGCTCCTGGAAGCCAGACCGTCGATGAGATGTATAATATTTTCTCTCAAAAGAGACCGAAAACTGTGTGGCCAAAAGTTGATCGAACAGACCAGCTGAGGTGAACTACTCTAACTAATCCGGACTTTCCATAACGTCAGAAGCCGGATTTGACGAACATATATAGCTTCAAATCTGCTGTCTTCATCTNTAAAAAAAAAAGAAAAGAAAAATATATAAAATAAATAAATTACAATCTTAAAATAAATAATAAAAAAGTTAGAAAAGATGACATATATACGTTCAAAAGCAGAAAAATATTGCGTCCGAAAGCCCGCATGTCTAGACGCCTGCCAATAAGGTGTATGACAATGTGGCGGCCGGCGGTTGGCCGTTTAGCTGTGCGGTGTCCAAACATTGTATTTTCTCTCAAAAGAGACCGAAGACTGTAACGCCAAAAAGTTGATCGAACACACCAGCTGAGGTGAACTACTCTAACTAATCCGGACTTTCCATAACGTCAGAAGCCGGATTTGACGAACATATATAGCTTCAAATCTGCTGTCTTCATCTTTTTCTGGACCCTGTTTTTCTCTCCTAACCCCATCAGCTTGCAAGCAACTCATGGCGATAACTTCATTTGCATGGCAGAAATGGTAGTTGAGTAGGTGAAGCTTTACTTCAAACCGTACGTTTCCATGAATCATTTGTGATTATGTTATTAGATTGAAGTAGATTTGTAGATATGGGGAAGTTTCAGTCACATCACCAACTCTGATAATTGTTTATTTGGATAGGTTGAGATATCAGAGNAGTTGAGTAGGTGAAGCTTTACTTCAAACCGTACGTTTCCATGAATCATTTGTGATTATGTTATTAGATTGATGTAGATTGATGTAGATATGGGGGAGTTTCAGTCAAATCACCAACTCTGATATTTGTTTATTTGGATAGGTTGAGATATCAGAATCAAAGTTGGCTTAATATAGTAATGTTGATGACCACTTAAGATTTAAACTTCTAAATTAATTGATAAAATCAGCATTAGTGTTGACTCTTCAGCTCTTTTACTTTTGATGTGTTGTCAAAGTATTCGTTTGATTGAGAACTGATCTTGATGCATATTGGATTGGATGGTTTTTGGAGCCTTATACACAGATATTGAATTGTGGGACCGGGTTCGTTTCTCGAAATGAGTGAAATGCCGATCACCAAACAGGTCGAGCCGAGCCCTTCTTTTACGATATAGTTTTCACCGTACCTGCTTTGCTGAAGTGATCAGATTGCTCACGATTATCCGAATTGGCTAGACACAACCAGAAATAGCGTTCAATCGTCAATAAATGTATTTAACAAANACACAGATATTGAATTGTGGGACCGGGTTCGTTTCTCGAAATGAGTGAAATGCCGATCACCAAACAGGTCGAACCGAGCCCTTCTTTTACGATATAGTTTTCACCGTACCTGCTTGCTGAAGTGATCAGATTGCTCACGATTATCCGAATTGGCCAGACACAACCAGAAATAGCGTTCAATCGTCAATAAATGTATTTAACAATTTTCAAGGTTAAATCCTCTGTAGGTATTTTTCTGAGAAAAGGGGAGGGGGGAGGGAATTCATCAGCCTCCTTCTAAATTTTTCTTCTGCTTTCGTTCTCATATGGAAGGTATTCAAGATTTTATATTGGACTGTGTGGTATCACAAACAATAAGGTATCTCGCGTCCCAAAAAGAATCAACAAAGAGTAAAATGCAAAACCAATAACCTAAGAAATGATCTGACTAGAGCCCAAATGAGTATATATTTAACACTGGAAGCATACAAAGAAATTTTGAGATATTGACCGAAGAACCAAATGATATCCATATCTTACATGCATATAGTTAGACCAAATATTAATCAAACAAATCTAACAAGTTTAAGATTGTCTAATTTTGAGAACATTAAAACACTCAAATATTGAAACAAAATATCTCACAATCAAGGGAATCACTTAAAGCCTTACAATTATGATAAATTGTGTTGTGTGTCATATCACAATGAATTTGCATGTGATACAATTGTTGGTGTAAAAATTATAATGATGAAGAAGAATATTTATTTATTTTTCTAGTTTTATAGATTCCTGATGGCTTTCAAACTAAAATCCGATGGTTTTTAATAATTTTATCATGTAAACCGACGACTAATTTCCTTTGGTTAGTATACCGAGCAAAAACCTACGGCCCTTTGATGGCTATCAATGGAATGAAGGTCATTCAGATGGCCCATAAAACCACGTGCCATTGTAATTTTCTTCTTATGCAGTAGTTGACCAACGATTCAAGCCATCAGTTCATACCAATGGCTTATCGATGTATTACCATTGGTCACTCTCTTCCAGGACCGACGACTTTTGAACCGTCAGTTATGAGTACTGATAGATACCAATGGCATATCAATAAATTGCATTTCATCTAACATCGACAGTCATGACGCGTTAGTAAACTTTTGGAAGATAAAAGCCGATGATAAATCCATCACCTTTCCAATTATAGATAAACAATTTATCGACGCCGAATAAACTATCGCTAATCTGTTTGAAATATATTAACCAATAGTTTTATAGTATTAACTGATAGAGTGTGGCCGTCAAAAATAGGCTTAATTTCTGTAGTGATCACCACCACTCAACCATCACAATAAGATTGTTATCATCTATTTATAATCATTATACTCCTATCGCAAGTCCACTACCATTAGATCATGGCATCATCGTTGATTGATTAAGGCCAGCTAACCCCAATTTCACAACTATAATTTTCTAATTTCTATCATCCAACTTTGATAATTAGGCCACTACCACCTAACAAAAGTCACAAAATAACCATCACTTGACTATGATCATCCAATCATCATCACTTGATAACTTTATTGCATGTTATCTCTTGTAAGGACATTGTATGACGTTGATGCTCCTCATCATGTCTAAGGATTATGCACACCATTGATGCATACTTTTTGTATGCAAGGTTGATGAATGCTATATTTTTTTTTGTTCTTTTTCATTCTAATTTAATTTAGAGTTCTCAGCTTTTCTAGTGTTATTTTATAATTCTCCTTTTCAGATCACCTCCTTTCTTATCAAGAGAAGGAAAAAAATAACACAGCTTAGATAAACAAATAAAAGGAATGTGGTGAATTTGTATAGGGTAGTCTTGGTGAGATAGATTGAGAGAGGAGGTCCCAAAAAAAAAAAAAGGACCAAATTGCCCGAATGATTATCCATGAAAAGTACTAATATTAATGCCCCACATATATAACTAGAGAACCATAATTTGATATTTTTCCTTTCGGGTTAAGATTAATAGCAACTTAATCTTAGCAACCCTCAAAGGAATATTCCTTTGGTTAAATACATTTTAAGGGATACCTAAATAATCTCTTGATTAAATGCGTCTTACTTACATTTTGATATTTGATAAAATGGGGTATTATGAAATGGGGGGCATCACTTCAGTAAGGGAATCTCAATGAATGCTAATCAGATCAGGACATAGAACAGAGATTGAGTCACCGAATCTTAGTGGGAAGCAACTTATCAATAAATAGAGACCTATAAAGTTACATTAATAAATTTATCAACAAAATAGAATGGGCCCAAAGGGAGTATGTCAAAAGTATAGGTGAGGAATTTATAGAAATTGATAGATGTATTTTAATCAAGATTTCATGGATCCATAATCTAAACTATTTGAATCCTAAATCCACTTAGTTGTGAAGGTACTTGATCCAACACTTAAAAAATTCTCTTTTTAGTAATCCATGCACTATTTCATTCAAAAAGATTTCATAAACTCAAACTCAAAAGACGAGCCATCTTAGAATCACACGACTCTATGTAGATAGAAAAGACAAGAATATGACTTATTTTTATCAAAGATTGTAAGAGGCTTATGGAATGAAGAGAAATAAATAATGTCGATTATAAGGGTCAAAATTATTCTATATGGGCTTACAATCATAACTTGGTCAACACCCTCTCCAAACACCATAAATGTTCAAGACAAACCACTTAAGTTCATATAAACCACGTGTCTAGTTTGATAGGAGAAGCAAGTATACTTCACAAGGACATGATATGATGATTTCAATATATACCCTTAGTGTGAGGGTCTTATTAGCACGACTTGGTTTATAACTATGTAATGATAGTCATTTAAAATTTGATCATGGGTCATTGCATGAATATAAAATTTTGATCATTGGTCATTGCAAGTCTATAAATTTTAGGATTAAATATTTCAAGTTATTGAAAATTTATAAAAAAAATTACCTTATGAGCCTCCTCGATCGTATATGTAACTTTAGACAATCCACAAATAGTAAGGAAGGCAAAAAATATCTCACTCATTCACAATAAAATAAACACACCAAATAAAATAATAAGAAGAGGTTGAGTGCCACGATGGTTAGCAAAATATCCATAAAAAACAAAAAGAAGACGATTATGTGTTTCACGTATACAACTCCATCACAAGTCTATACAAAAATAAACAATTTAGAATTGAGATACGAAACATCAAAAAATCAACTTTTAGTCTTCTTCTATCCTTGGTTCCAACCCCCAACTCCAAGAAACAATTGCTCATGTCTTATTTCTATTGCATACTCAATCATCCATACTCTAAAATTACATAGGATAAATACAAAATTATTATTGAATATATTACCTACAAATTTTAAATGACTATCATGAAATTTAACCTTTTTTTAGAAAATGAAGTGAATTGATTCATGCCCTTTAATTCTTTGTGTTTCAATCACTTCAGAGATTCAATTATCATAATCATTACCCATTTACCCTTTGATTTGACCTAAATCCTAATTTGGTGTTCAAAACTCCATAATTACCATTTTACCTCTAGTGTTANTTGCATACTCAATCATCCATACTCTAAAATTACATAGGATAAATACAAAATTATTATTGAATATATTACCTAAAAAATAAAGTTAGTTAGCAGTTATATAAATTTTACTTTTTGTAGAAAATGAAGTGAATTGATTCATGCCCTTTAATTCTTTGTGTTTCAATCACTTCAGAGAGTCAATTATCATAATCATTACTCATTTACCCTTTGATTTGACCTAAACCCTAATTTGGAGTTCAGAACTCCATAATTATCATTTTACCTCTAGTGTTCTTTACTTCACAATTATTTATATTTAACTCCAAAGACTTTGAAACTTTGTTGTTACTCTGCTCATAGGTTAATTTACACATCAGAAAAGAATTTCATATTTTTTTTATTTTGATTTAAAATTTAATAATTATTTTATTCCAAAAATAAGAATTCTTAAAGCTAATTAATTTAGTTAACCAAAACATCTTTTTTTTAAAGAAAATTTTAGGGCAGATGGCCGCTTAGAATAAATTTTGTAAATTTTTGAATTGTATTTTAATTTTTATAATTTTTTAATTGATTTTAAAGGATAAATAAATAGAAAATATATTTTATTCTAAAAATTCATTTTTATATTTTTCATAAGTCTCTCTGACTTCAGAGAACCCAGAGAAATTACTTTTATATTTTTTATGACTTTTATTTATTATTTTTATAATTTTTTAAACAACAATAAGAAAAAATAAATTTAAATACTAAAAATAACTTCCTACAACTTTAAAAACTTGTAAAATACTTTTAAGTTGTTTTCTATAGTGTGGAAATATTTTGTGATATTTTAAAGAATATTTATATATTTTTTATTATTTTTAAATTAAAAAATTGCTCAAAAATGAACTTTTTTTTTATTTCAATTTTATTTTTCCTAGGTTTTTCTAGTTTTAAGGAATCACCCAAATCAATTTTATATAAATACTTTAAGCAAAAATTCTTCTTTACTTAGAAAATACATTTTTATATTAAGAATAATTTTTTTTACTTTCAAATTTTTATAGGGTCTTTACAAAATCATTTTCCTTATTTTGGGATATTTTGGAAATTTTTTTATTTATTTTTATTTTTCTTTTTTTTAATAAATTTTATGGGTATTAAATGGGAAAATGTGTTTTAAACCTTTGTTTAGTTCTTGAATTGTAATATGGGAAAATGTGTTTCAAATTTTTATAGGCCCTTTGTTTTCTATAGCCGTCAGTTGGATAGCTAAGATGATCCACCTCGTATAAGACATCACTATCAAAGATTTAACCAAGATGACTCCTGATGAGGAATAGTCTAACCATAGGATGATTAACCACCAATGCTTAGCCTTTAATCCAAACTTAAATATATCCCTCAAAGTATATCAAGCACATTCATAAGTGGGGAAGAGA
Source organism: Phalaenopsis hybrid cultivar (assembly GCA_002079205.1). NCBI lineage: Eukaryota > Viridiplantae > Streptophyta > Magnoliopsida > Asparagales > Orchidaceae > Phalaenopsis > Phalaenopsis hybrid cultivar. The sequence continues at coordinate 65,211 of JXCR01142898.1, read as the reverse complement.
ATCTATCATGTTCATTTATGATGAGTGGGACACTAATGATTTGGCCAACACAAAGCGCATAACGAAAGAGATATGGCTTCTCTCACCTTAATTATTGGTTGCACCTGGTATATGACATCTTAAGGAAATTACATCTTTCCTGGATAACAACCAACAAATTAGGTTAAGAGAAGCATGTCGCTTCTCTTATACATGGCAAGTATCAATCAAAATTACATGGCAAGTATCAATCAAAATTGACTTTAGTCGATTAAGATACCGAGAAGGTTTGCTAAGTAAGATGCACTAACCATAAAACGCCTAAACACGAACATATATTTTAAAAGGGGATCTACCTCACACATTTATGATGAGTGAGACTAGCATATCTACTACATTCATTTATATTGAGTGAGATGTTATTGTGTCAGACCCAGCATGAAGCATAATTTAACCAAAAGAGTTTTAAGGCATCTTTTTCTTTTATCATTGGCTGCCCAGGTACAGGACATTCGAAGAAATTAAAACTCGCTCGAATGATAACAAATAAGATATTTTCATCAAAAACTTAGCCGAATAAGCAAAGTAGTTCTACTGATTAATGCATTGTCAAATAGCTAAGTAGAAATGTATCTTGCCTCAACATGGATCTGGTAGATAGACCAAGATGGTCTACCCGATACAACATGTCATAAAGAGGTGATTGACATTTCTCTAGTCAATCAAGAATATCAAAGAAGGCAAACACATAAAGTAGTCTAACCACAAAGCATTCTATTTTATGTCACATTCATTTATGATGAGTAGGATATTATTGGTTTCGCACTAGTGAAGCCAAGTCAACTACCAAAGAAAAGGACTCCTTTAGACCCAAAGGTCAATGCTAGCCAACCATCGTGCTAAGAGAAGTGCATAGCTCCTCTTGCGACGAGTAAGTATGAATCACAATTTTCGTAGTCAATTGAGATTATAAAAGGCTAGAAGAGGTGATCACCCATGCTATTTAGCATGACATTAAACTCAAATATATATATATCCCCAAAAGGATATCAACCAAATTATGTTATCTCAAATGGGGGCATTATTGGGTGTGTGCAAATAGAATGCTAAGAGAAGTGCAAAACTTCTCTCACATCAATCATTAGTTGCGACATGTATAAGACACCCGAAGGGAATTACACCTTGTCTGAAAGATCACATTACATTAAGAATTGCATGGCCACTATAATGTTGATGGCATTTTAAAACATATTTTATTTGTTGCAATAAGTAAAGCTATTGTTGATAAACTGTTATTGCCGTAAAATTTGCAAAAGGAATACTTTCTTTGAAATTTTTCACGAAACAATTTTTTTTTTTAACAATATTACAACTAACTTGTGATAGACAACTTGTCATTATTTGAAAATATATTTGTGGCTCAATGTTATGATTGATGCCTCTAGTAAATACATTACAAAAATGATGTTCTGGTTGATGTTATTGCCATAAATTTGTAACTAATTTGTGCAAAAAAACAACAGCTCTATTTTTCTTAATAATTAATTTAGAAAGGATTTGTGACAAAGGTCATCATAAATTTGTCTTGAATATGAATTTCCATCATAAATTTGTTGAGAGATTGCACAAAGCCTGTCTACTAGATCAAATGTATTTCAATTGAATCACAATTTTGTTGCAATAAAGAAAAATGCGAAAATAGAATAAACATATTACTTTTACATACCTAAAATATTTAATTTCAATTCTAATAGTATTTATATATCAACTTATCATTAATGAGTCACTTCTCTAGTGCTAACACATCAAAATTAATCTACGCAATGCCTTGTATTGTAAAAAGTTACAAATAAACCAACTTGTAATGAATTATACCTTTCGTAGTCTTTGTTAAGGATACAATGTAATGCAAGAAAACAATGTCCCTTTTCCAACCACGGTAAGACGATAATATATCGAGTGGTTAAAGGTAGCTAATTGCGAGTTTTCGAGGACCAACTGCGCAAAACAAATCGAAGGAGCGCTGCCAGCACACGATGGTGTGAGGACTCTCAAAGGAGGTGTGCCAAGTTGAGATACGTTGCGGCGTAGTCATGCCCAGAGGTGGCGCGGCCACGCCCTAAGTAGGTGTGGTCACGCCGTCTTACAGCCTAGGCTAGGGCTATGTGCCATGAGGGAAGAGGGAAAGAAAAAAAAAGGTTTTATTAAAAAAAATTATTTTTAGTTTAATTAAAAAGCCATTTTCTTCTTTTTTTTTTTTAATTTTAATTTTAAATGCATGGATTAGCATGCAATTCGCTCATTCACAGAACCTCAACAATATGAGTGTCCTCTCCAGACAAAATCGATATTCCTGACACGCTTGTGTTGTATGTTTTGCGATCCGAGGTCATTCAAATAAATTTAAAAACAATCAAGCCAATTTTAGCTTGCTTTGTGTGCGAAGTAGTTTTATGGATTCCTAGAGTTACGAGAACCTACGTAAGAATGTCATACAATCTCATATCACTTGAAAGGGCATCGAATGCATGTGACATCAAAAATTGATGCCAACGGTGTCTTCCAGACAGTTTCAGATTCAACATTCTAAAAGGTGTGATGTCATATGGTCAAGAAGAAAACAAGCGCAACAACAAAAACCGTAAGATAGAAATAGCAAACATGGAATGTACCAGAGAATTCATTGAGGATTCGTGCAGCGTGAGATGCAGGAGTTAAGAACCCAGATAACAAATCAGATGTTAGGCCAGATCGCGTAGGTGTTGAGAGCTGCCACAGCTTCTGCGGGTGAACTTGCTTCTTGAGAGTAGAACCCTCCTCAAGAGGCAGCGTCGACACACAATGGCAGAACATTGAACTATGGCCCGCAGAGGTTCGGAGATTTGCAGTACAATACAATGTTGTATCTGCGCCAATGGAAAGGAAAAAAATTGGGCGTATTGAAACCACAATGCAACCAGAGAACATGTTCTCTAGATCTTGAAAAATGAACCCCCATACAAGTTTAAATTTTTGGTGCTAGAAGCTTATGGGGGTTGGTTGGATCCCAATGACACCTCACTTCATTCGAGTTATCAATGTGTTTGCACAATGTTTCAAATGCATTATACCATATGTTCTTTACCACCTTGAGATCATCGACTTAGAGGTGGTTCGACTTAGAGGTGGTTCAACTCACTGTTGGCCAGAAGTATCAATTGCTTCTCAGACTTTAGGATAAATTTTCTGGTATATTTCACGAGTGCCCGGAGACCCAAGAAGAGCACACAATCCTTATGGCAGCTCAAGCAAGGTTTGAACAAAATTTTATGTTCTTTCATCTGGCGATTGTAGAGGGAGATGTTTAGAGGTGAAGGATCTGCATCCAGACATGGCATAGGTCGTCCTAACCCAGGGCCTGAAGTCCCAAAGGTTCTGCTTCAATCTCAGTCTGGAGGAACCCCTGAGTTTGGTTGAATTACTGGAGATGGCTAACAAGTATATTAATGCGTATGAGAATTTCGTCACACCCAAAATATTAGATTGCCGCGCCCAGAAGAGATCCATACAGACTAATGAGTGGAAGAAAAAGCAGATTTTACGACCGCTAATCTGTCCCCCACATGAAGGCTGTCGATCAACTTGTGATAACTGAGGAACTAACTGAAACAACAGCTAGGGTGGTCAGGCAAGAAGCCGCAACCAACAACCAACCCTAGTACTATGAGTAGTCGGCTAAATAATATGAGAGGCTATTTAAAATTATGAGCAGCAGCCAGACTACTATGAAAGCCCTCGACCGACTTAGTTGAGAGTGCCTATGGCGAAGAAAGTAGACGCCTTCCATAATAAAGAGTAGACCATATCCTTCCTCTAAGATCTAAAGAAATACTGTAGGTACTATTGGGATCAAGGCCACGATGCGGAGGAATGTAAGCCCCTCTAAAACTTAATCAAGGTGCTGACCAGGACCGAGAAGCTGAAGGAATTTGTCGTGCTAGAATCTTTAAGTTAGAGGCGTGGAAAGACCACGATAGTAGAAATCTTGGATGAGCCCATCTATAAGAATGTTTTCCACATTGCCAAGGTAATTTTAACTATCTTTGGAGGAGGGGAGTCATCCCGACAAGCCTCTCAGAAGAGGTCTTTGATGGGGGAATTGTGCAACGTCATGGAGCATTCACCGAGGATCCGTACAAGGTTGTCATCATTATGACAAGAATAATAAGCAATTTTAAGCGTCTAGATCGATACCGGCAGCTAGATGAACATACTGTTCAAGTTGGTGTTCGGTGAGTTGATTGTTTGAATCGACCTACTGTCAACACCAGCCAGTTCTTTATATGTTTTTTTAGGGAAAAGAAAAGAGGCCATATGAGCAATGTTTTTGGCACGTGCGAAGAATGCGAGAAGCAGTTCGCCTAGACAAAAAATTTCTTGATAGTGGACTTGACACCTACCTACAATGCCATCTTTGGGATGCTGAGTTGCCCCTGTCCCTCAGAACCCTCTGGCCAGAGATTCTCCTCCCTTAGGGCTTGAGCTTTTGGGAATAAGAGGCCCAGAAAAAACCTTTGGGACAACACAAAAGTTCCGGCACCTACTCAACAACGATCGATTAATAAGATTTTACTATTGAGAAAAAACCTTCTTACTAGAGTTGGGAATACTCAACGACCTTTGCAATCACAAAACAAGATCTGCCACCTTCTGAGGAATCTTTGCACTCAGCTTTTACTCGGTAGTCTTGGTAGCCATTGATTTCCACTAATCTATAAGCTCTATCTATTTCAGATTGAGCTCGATAAACTGAAAAAGCCTCCCGGACGGTCAACATCTCCATCAGAAGGAGTGAGATTTCCTCTTGAAAGGCAGCTTCCCGAGCGTCGATGGCGGCTCCCTCTTCTTCCAACCTCTCCGACCTCTCTATTTGTTCAAGTAATCGACACTCCTTGTGAGGTTGAGGAAGGTTGGTCTCTCGGGCCGAGACATGGTAACATTCACATTACCGAAAGACGAACCTGCTACAATGAGAAATGCAATGAAGCACATGATTTAAAGATAGATAAAAAGGAATTTGTAGCAAACATACATAACCAATACCCATCATCCTGTCCAAATCTGACATGGCAAACAAGAAAAAGAGGATCATCGATCAAGTACACATCGATTGGAGGAAAATTGGAAGCGGTCTCTTGGACAGTTAGCTTAGTTTCATCCTGCAGTAATCACCCAACAATAGGAGCCAACCTGGACCCTTCTGCTGGCGGAGGCAGGCTCCCGGTGGATGCTAACGGGTCGGCCGACCTTTCCTTTGAACGAACTATGCCCGAAGTCTAACTCACCTCCACCAGGAGATCACTCTCCTTTGCCTGCCCCTTTCATCGGGACGATCCAACGGTGAATCAGATGACCCTGCTTGATTCTCCGGATTGGAAAGCTTCGTTCTTTATACAGGTAATTTTTTGTGTCTCTCCACTGGGAGAAACTATTGCATCCGGCTCAGGTGTCAAATAATAAGGCCACTAACAATTTGGGTCGCTGACATACACGATTAGGGTTGAGGTTGTCGCGTGACATTATGTTATTGAATACCTGATGTAATTTGCATCCTGTGTCCTCATACATTAATTTTTCCTCCACCTCAAAAAAAGCGTGAAACTCCACTTTAAGGCATGAATGGTCTTTTGCTTAGCGATTTTGCCAAATTTGGCCATCACTTCCCATAATAAAAAATGACGATTAAGCATCTCTCATGAGAAGAAATACAAAGATAATATAAATTTTTCCTTCCCTTCTTCTTTATTTGTGTAGGACTTGGCACAAAATTCAAGGGAAATTCAATTATTGTGCAGATTATAATCTTGAAATATTGTTAACTTTATGAATTTTAAAATTCACTTGTCATGATTGTATTTATTACCATCACAGAACAAAAAATTTGAGAAATTTAACATATACATCAAATATAAGAGAGCATGAATTTCAAAAATATCCATCAGTTGACGAAAAAGATGACTTGGCAAACCATGGTTCACCAGGAGTAACACAAGAGCCCTCATATATTTGCTCGTTTCACCCCAGTCAGACAAAATGCACCCCTCTAATGTGAATGGAAGTTAGTGACCTGTTCAAAGGGGACTTTAGTCAAGACAATCTGTATGACCTTTACCGTTGAACCCATCTGACAACTTGGATGGACGAAACAATCCACCCATACTAGTATGCCGACCCACAGACGGTTGTCCGGTACTAGTACCCGACCATATGCTTTTCCAGACTATCGATTTTATTAATTCATATTACTCAAAATACCCCAGCTCTCTACCTTATTAAAGGTACAAAATATAATTTAACAACTCTCAAATATTTAAATAGGGGGTTCATTTCATGAATAATGTTACATAATTGTACTGCTCATTACCGTGCTCTCCCTGCATTTTTCCTTTCTTCTACGCTCTATTCCTTGGGTGTATCTCCAAGTCAGTTTCAAATTCAACAACATAAGAATACTTTGGTGTTACTGCAAAAATAATACCTTTTTCTCTACAACGTTACATTGCCTTTCTACTTAAATTATTAAGAAATCATACATAATGCTAATACTATAGTATAAAAAGTTGGTGCTTCAAATTACAATTACCTGCAACCCACTGCAATAATGCATACTATCACGAAATAACTTTCTTGAAACAAACTATTCAACCTTAACAAACGTCATTGGAAGTAAGCTAGCTTCAACAAACATTATATATATATATATATATATATATAT
>JXCR01142898.1:0-58329 GCA_002079205.1 Phalaenopsis hybrid cultivar | reverse complement strand
AAAAATGATTATATATATATATATATATATATATATATATATATATATATATATATATATATATCCGCGTACTACGGCCTGTTGGTTGGCATCCACAGTATTATAATACCCCTCAGGTCGGGAGTTCGAATCCCCTCTGACACAGTTGACTTTAAGGAGTTTCTGACTATTCCTTTAATAAGATATATATGATACGACCAATAACAATTGAGTTTTATTTTATTTGATTTGCTTAGATATGCTTGGATTGTTATCAATAAGGAAGTGTTCCTAACACATAGGAGATTTTAGATTATAAATAAAAAATAGCTGCTTGTGGAGATTTCTAGTAAATATTTATAATACTCTGCACTATTTCAAGGCATTAAGAATATTATAGAGATTTTAGATACTCCTAGAGTATTTCCAAACCATATACAACCTTCAATGGTCTTCAAAATGTATATGAATTTTGATAGAATCTTCTGGAACTTTCTAGAACATGGAATTAGAAAATGAGGTGAAATAGAAAGAGTGCTTTTAATTCATCACATTGAGTCCAATTTAGTTTAAAAACACATTGTTTCTACAATATTTTTCACAAAATTTTTGTCTCTATCCTTTATTGAGTGTTTCCCCTCAACCCAATGATGAACCCAATAAAAATGATTAAATAAGTGTTCCTTCATGGGAATATATGTTATATGTTAGTCATCATTGTATATCCACTTTTTATTTTTTGAGATTTCATTATTGTTTTTATTATTTGATTTTTTTTTTAATCATAGTTATATTATATTAACCTTTTAATGATTTTTTACTTAGGAGATGAAAGGACATGCTAGCTTTTAGAGAGTTATTTAACATTGATAATAAGAATGATGCAAATCACTTGGAGACTATTTTATTTTATTAGGATTTATATAATTTAATTTAAATTTTATAACTAATTGCTTTTCTCAAGCTATGGACAAATACCATATTTCTAATATCATTGGCTTCCAAGCTACAGCTCTTTTTTGGAAGTAGGTGTGTCAAAAATTGACCCAACACACCAATTTGATTAGAATTCGACTAAAAAAATATATGTTTGAGTTCGCATGAATAAATTTTGGGTTGCATTTGGTTAAGGTATTCTAACTCGTTTAATTTTTAAGTTTGGGTAGACTCGCTAACCCAAAATTGACCAGCAATTGAGCCTCTAACTTTAAATTAACTAACATTTGACTCACCAACCCAAAATTGACCCAATATTGATTCAATATCAACTTGAATTTAACCCAAAATTGACCCAAATAGATGATATGACTTATGTTGAAAGAGTTATATGGGCCGGGTTTGAGTAAGCGGGTTGAACACGACTCAAGTTTAGGTTTGACTTTCTATTTCACCTAATATTCGGGTCGGGTTTGAGTAGAGCAATTTTGAGTTGAATCAATTTTTTGTCTGGCCTAAACTGGACCTGTGAACCCGATTTGACACATTTACATAGAAACACCTTGGTATTACTATAAATACTTCTCATCTCTAAGGTACTGATTATCTTAAATGTCTTGACAACATGCAACACTGGCTAATGTTTGGAAACAAAAATCACTCTCTTTCAATATTAAATTTTTATCAGTTAAATTTATCATTTAAAATAATATTCATCACTAGTTTAAATCATCTATCATTCATAAAGATTAGAGTAAGAATTTATCATCTTGAATTAATAACTTTGTTGATTATAAGGAACCAAAAAAGCATATGTACTATTGCTTGAAACACAATTACAATCTCTTGTGGAAATGTAAAAGTATTTAGAGGTATTACAGTACTAATGATATCCCTTAGGTGTTATATATTATATGACTCACTTTGGTTTAAAGGAAAACATAGACCTTCTTCATTTTGGAGAGCTTTAATGCAAATTCTTATTAGGAAAAAGGTGACGTCTCTCCTATTAAGTGAATTAAAATAGCAAGCTTTTGTTCTTTTTTGATTCATCACTTAATGACACTTATCTTTATAGAAATTCAATAGTACTATTTTTCTCATCATTTAAAAATTATATTAATAACACATTTTTAAAATAACCAATCATAATAGTTGTTGGTCTTTATTTAACACCAACAATGTATGAGTAAGATATTCTAAAATAATCTAAACATTCCCATTATTGATTCTACATTGAATTGCTAGTGGCAAGATAAAAGTAATTATTCTCAGTAAAATATTTATTCTTTTCTTTATGATGATCACCTCAAAGTCGGTTGGAGCAAGTTTCTCGGGATCAAAGACCATTCATTTCAATATGATGTAAAGTTGTAGAAATTTCTTATTGAAGGCTTATAACTAAAGATGTTCTTTTGCATAAAGGTCTTGAAGTTAATATTAAATGTGTTCCTTATGGTATTTAGATTAAAACTCATTCAAATTTATTTTTTGAGTGCCCTTATTTCCTCATTATACTCTATGTTTGTATCCTTATGATAACTTCTTTCACATAGGCTGCATTCTAATTTAATTATTGATTCATGGTGACACTTCAAGTTTCAAATTTGCCAAAAAAAATTTTCTGATAGTAGTCCACATCGCATCTCATTATTTATGGTTGGAGAGAAATATTTAAATTTTCTCAAATGTGGCTTCTCTTTTGGATATCCTCAAAAATAAAATTCATTTTGTTATTGGTTTGAGAGGGAATTTACTCCTACAATTAGCAATCTTTATGCTTTATAGTTTCTTGACATGTCTTGTGGCTTTCTTTAGGTCTTATATAGTTATTTTTTTTATTTATTTTGGATATCTCTTTGATTATCTTATCTTTTTTTATGGCTCATTTGGGTAGAATGTATAATATTATATTTATCAATTGAGAATCAACTAGTTGCTCAATTCATCTACTTTTTTTTGTTATTCACAAATATTTTTGATGACCAAATCTTATTGTTACACTGTTATGATTATTAGATACGACTATTCTAATATATTTGAAGTCTATTTTTGTTATTTTTGTTGTCACAACTATCAAATACCAATCATGATTTGCGCATATACGATTCTTACTAGATATTTCAGGTATCTAGTTATATTTGTTGATGGATNACCAATCATGATTTGTGCATATACGATTCTTACTAGATATTTCAGGTATCTAGTTATATTTGTTGATGGAGATTTTTTTGTTTGTTCGATAATCTATTATACTATTTTTGATTGGCTACTGGTTGCTTTTGCTCCTCTCATCTCTATGCCTACTTTACCATCTGTGCAGCTCCGCTCAAAAGTGGTTTTGCTGACATTCCTGATTGCATAATCTCTTACCTTTTTTTTTTTTGGAACATTGATGAAATCCTACAAATCATATGAGTCTCAACCATTTATCCTTTTCAAACATATTAATATTGGCTTGGGATCTTTTTTGAAGCTCGAGTAGCCGCTGCATGTCATGGCTATCCAATTCTATATTTGGCTTTCCAGTATAGAAATTATCTATTGGATACTACCAAGTTGTTTATATATAATTAGTTAGGTGGTTTTGTCTTGTCTCTTTCTCAGGCTGCTAGTAATTACTCTCTTCTTCATTAGTTTATCCTTCTCGCTAGGATGTTTTGTTGTCTGCTGGAACTATTTATGCCATATGTTTTGCGACCAATTTAGATAGCTCACTTGCAAAATCAGATTAAATCCAATGATGAATTGGNTAGAGGGTTAATATATATATATATATATATATATATTTATTTATTTATCCTCGTACCTCGGCCTGTTGGTTGACATTCACAGTATAAGACCCCTCAGATCGGGAGTTCAAATCCCCTCTGACACAGTTGACCTTAAAGAGTTTCCGACTATTCCTTTAATAAGATATATATGATACGACCAATAACAATCGAGTTTTATTTTATTTGATTTGCTTAAATATGCTTGAATTGTTATCAATAAGAAAATGTTCCTAATCCATAGGTGATTTTAGATTATAAATAAAAAATAGCTGTGTGTGGAGATTTCTAGTAATACTTTACAAACCATATTTATAATACTCTGCACAGTTTCAAGGCATTAAAAATATTCTAGAGATTTTAGAGACTCCTATNTATATATATATATATATATATATATATATATATATATATATATATATATATATATATATATACATATATCTACGTACCCCGGCCTGTTGGTTGACATCTACAGTATAAGACCCCTCATATCGGGAGTTCAAATCCCCTCTGACACAGTTGACCTTAAAGAGTTTCTGGTTATTCATTTAATAAGATATATATGATACTGCCAATAACAATTGAGTTTTATTTTATTTGATTTTCTTAAATATGCTTGAATTGTTATCAATAAGAAAATGTTCCTAATCCATAGGAGATTTTAGATTATAAATAAAAAATAGCTGTGTGTGGAGATTTCTAATAATACTCTGCACTGTTTCAAGGCATTAAGAATATTCTAGAGATTTTAGAGACTCCTAGAGTATTTGCAAACCATATACAACTTTCAATGGTCTTCAAAATGTATATGAATTTTGATAAAATCTTCTGGAACTTTCTAGAACATGGAAGCCTACAATTTCTTGCAAAGAAAATGAGGTGGAGTAGAAAGAGTGCTTTTAATTCATCACATTGAGTCTGGTTTAATTTAATAATATACTGTTTCTACAATATTTTTCACAGGATTTTCCTCTCTATCCTTTATTGAGTGTTTCCCCTCGACCGNACTTTCAATGGTCTTCAAAATGTATATGAATTTTGATAAAATCTTCTGGAACTTTCTAGAACATGGAAGCCTTCAATTTCTTGCAAAGAAAATGAGTTGAAATAGAAAGAGTGCTTTTAATTCATCACATTGAGTCAGGTTTAATTTAATAATACACTGTTTCTTCAATATTTTTCACAAAATTTTCCTCTCTATTCTTTATTGAGTGTTTCCCCTCGACCCAATGATGAACCCGATAAAAATGATTAAATAAGTGTTCCTTCATGGGAATATATGTTATATGTTACTCATCATTGTATATCCACATTTTATTTTTTGAGATTTCATTATTGTTTTTATTATTTGAATTCTATTATTTCTTTTAATCAAAGTTATATTATATTAACCTTTTAATGATTTTTTTACTTAGGAGTTGAAAGGAGATGCTAGCTTTTAGAGTGTTATTTAACATTGATAATAAGAATGAAGCAAATCACTTGGAGACTATTTTATTTTATTAGGATTTATATAATTTAATTTAAATTTTCTAATAGTTGCTTTTCTCAAGCTATGGACAAATAACATATTTCTAATATCATTGGCTTCCAAGCTACAGTTCTTTCTTGGAAGTAGGGGTGTAAAAAATTGGCCTGATAAACCAATTTGATTAGAATTCGACTAAAAATATATATGTTTGAGTTTGCATGAATAAATTTAGAGTTGCATTTGGTTAAGGTATTCTAACTCGCTTAATTTTTAAGTTTGGGTAGACTCGCCAACCCAAAATTGACCAACAATTGAGCCTCTAACTTTAAATTAACTAACATTTGACTCACCAACCCAAAATTGACCCAATATTGATCCAATATCAACTTGAATTTAACCCAAAATTGAGCCAAATAGATGATATGCCTTATGTTGAAAGAGTTATATGGGTCGTGTTTGAGTCAGCGGGTTGAACACAACTCGAGTTCAGGTTGGACTTTCTATTTCACTTAATATTCGGGTCAGGTTTGAGTAGAGCAATTTTGAGTCGAGTCAATTTTTTGTCAGGCCAAAACTAGACTTGTGAACACGATTCGACACACCTACATAGAAACATCTTGGTATTACTATAAATTCTTCTCATCTCTAAGGTAGTGATTGTCTTAAAATTCTTGACAACATGCAACATTGGCTAATGGTTGGAAACAAAAATCACTGTCTTTCAATATTAAATTTTTATCAATCAAATTTATCATGTAAAATAATATTCATCACTAGTTTAAATCATCTATCATTCATAAAGATCAAAGGAAGTATTTATCATCTTGAATTAATAACTTTGTTGATTATAAGGAACCAAAAAAACAAATGCACTATTGCTTGAAACACAATTACCAAGTTTAGAGACCAAGGTGGCTTTGGCCTTTCCAATCTTGACACCATTAATCTCTTGTGCAAATGTAAAAGTATTTAGAGGTATTACAATACTAATCATATCCCTTAGGTGTTATATATTATATGCCTCACTTTGGTTTAAAGGAAAACATAGACCTTCTTCATTTTGGAGAGCTTTAATGCAAATTCTTATTAGAAAAAAAGGAGATGCCTCTCCTATCAAGTGAATTAAAATTGCAAGCTTTTGTTCTTTTTTGATTCATCACTTAATGACACTTATCTTTATAAAAATTCAGTAGTACTATTTTTCTCATCGTTTAAACATTCTATTAATGCCACATTTTCTAAAACAATCAATCATAATAGTTCTTGGTCTTTATTTAACACCAACAATGTATGAGTAAGTTATTCTAAAATAATCTAAACATTCCCATTGTTGATTCTACATTGGATTGCTACTGGCAAGATAAAAATAATTATTCTCAGTAAAATATCTATTCTTTTCTTTATGATGATCACCTCAAAGTTGCTTGGAGCAAGTTTCTCGGGATCAAAGACCATTCATTTCAATATGATGTGAAGTTGTAGAAAATTCTTATTGAAGGCTTTATAACTAAAGATGTTCTTTTGCATAAAGGTCTTGAAGTTAATATTAAATGTGTTCCTTATGGTATTTAGAATAAAACTCATTCACATTTATTTTTTGAGTGCCCTTATTTCCTCATTATACTCGATGTTTTGTATCCTTATGATAGCTTCTTTCACATAGGCTGCATTCTAATTTAATTATTGATTCATGGTGTCACTTCATGTTTCAAAATTGCCAAAAAAAAAAATTCTGATAGTAGTCCACATCACATCTCATTATTTATGGTTGGAGAGAAATCTTTAAATTTTCTCAAACGTGGCATCTCTTTTGGATATCCTCAAAAATAAAATGCATTTTGTTATTGGTTTGAGAGGGAATTTACTCCTACAATTAGCAACCTTTATGCTTTATAGTTTCTGGACATGTCTTGTGGCTCTCTTTTGGTCTTCTATAGTTATTTTTTTATTTATTTTGGATATCTCTTTGATTATCTTGCCTTTTTTTACGGTCCTTTTGGGTAGAATGTATAATATTATATATATCAATTGGGAATCAACTAGTTGCTCTATTCACCTACTTTTTTTTTGTTATTCACAAATATTTTTGATGTCCAAATCTTATTGTTACACTGTTATGATTATTAGATACCACTATTCTAATATATTTGAAGTCTATTTTTGTTATTTTTGTTGTCACAACTATCAAATACCAATCATGATTTGTGCATATACGATTCTTACTAGATATTTCAGGTATCTAGTTATATTTGTTGATGGAGAATTTTTTGTTTGTTCGATAATCTATTATACCATTTTTTATTGGCTAATGGTTGCTTTTGCTCCTCTCACCCCTATGCCTACTTTACCATATGTGTTGCTCTGCTCAGAAGTGGTTTTGCTGACATTCGTGATTCATAATCTCTTACCTTTTTTTTGGGGAACATTGATGAAATCCGACAAATCATATGAGTCTCAACCAATTATCCTTTTCAAACATATTAATATTGGCTTGGGATCTTTTTTGAAGCTCGAGTAGCTGTTGCATGTCATGACCATCCAATTCTACATTTGGCTTTCCAATATAGAAATTATCTATTGGATACTACCAAGTTGGTTATATATAATTAGTTAGGTGGTTTTGTCTTGTCTCTTTCTCAGGCTGCTAGTAATTACTCTCTTCTTCATTAGTTTATTCTTCTCGCTAGGATGTTTTGTTGTCTGCTGGAACTATTTATGCCATATTTAGATAGCTCACTTGCGTGATCAGATTAAATCCAGTGATAAATTGGATTATGATTTTTGCTAAAGAATTGTCGAATTAGACAGTTTTGAACGAAGAACTAGATTTTTTATTAGCTCAGTCTAATTTCATTTTTGTTAGTAATTTTTTATTCCACTTGATATTTTTTTAAGGCTTTGCATATTATCATTTTTTTTCTTTATATTTGATTGCAATTAATGTCATATATTTTTGCTCTAAAAGTAAATAAAAAAAGAAAATTATATACATCATCCCTCACATTAATATTTATAAATTAGTCATTTAGGTATCATGAATTTTGATATTTGAGCTTGAATATGAAAAATGGATGAAAGAGGGTGTCGGGTGGTCTTTATGTAATTATCTCAATCCCTGCGATTCGTCGTTCTTCTATCGCAGCGCCATTGATTCCCCCGGGGCACCTGAAAGTAAAGCAATGCGAGGGCTTCTACGNATGAAGTAATGTTCCAGCATATCTGTTTTGAGTTGAGAAACCTAATACAAATACTCCAAAAAAAAAAAAAAAGATTACTTTTCTTTATAGTAGTTTGGGTATGCCATAAAATGATGTTTCTTTTGGATGTGTGATTACGTGAAAAACTACTTATGCATCACCTTTAGCAGGAGCTTTGTATTTTACTAGCATTAACTTGAACATTTGATGCAAATCGAAGCCAAAATCAGCAAACAAATTACAAGTAATATTTGAGAAAATTCAAATTAGGGCTAATTGATTAATCTCCAAGCAAATAAACAAGGTACAAGAGGCGATCTACAATTCGTGAGGTCTCTCCAGAAACGTTAGACTCGGCTAGGAACAAGAAGACACAGAATACTGTAGGAATCAAAACATAAAAACAATTCCTAGGTGATCAGCTCAATCAAAACACCTCCAAAACACTTCAAACTTCCCCCTAGGACACATTCAAACTTTTTCTCCAATTGTTCGCATCGCATACGTGATTAGAGGCTTAATGGGCCCCACCTAGGGATTGGAATCATCTTAAGAGGGACTGGGGTTTCCACCTCTTAGGCTGGGTCGGGCCGGTCCATGAGGGATTGACGTAGCAACACTTTCCTCCCAAAGAAGCACGTTGTCCTCAGGGTGGAATGATGAAAATTGATTTTGGATTACTTTATAAGGCTCTCAAGTTTCTTTATAATCTGATAGATTCTTCCACTTAATTAACACCTTCTTTGCCTCAGTCACTCCTTAGCATTCCCATTCTATCTCCAAAGGTTCCAAAACTACCTTCATGTCCTCTACCACCATCGGAGTTAGTGAAGACGAGGGTGTGTGGTCTCCGATAGCACGCCTCAACAGTGATACATGAAATGCTGGATGCAATGATGATGATGGTGGCAACCTCAGATGGTATGTCAATGATTCAATGCATGCCACGATCTCATATGGTCAAAAATATTGCGGGGAATGCTTATCATTCCTTCTCATGGTCAGTGTGTTCTACCTGTAAGATCTTAACTTCAAATGAACCATGCCCCCGACCGGGCTCAAGTTCTACTTCCCTCATATGTCCAGTCCATCAACCTTTCTCTTCATGATTTATTGGACCTTGAGTAGATGCCCCTTGAGCTCCGCTAATATNGTTTAGTCCATGTTTGTTCTCCAGATCCTGTAATTCTACATAACGGTTCTTTCTATTCAGTGTTTTTTTTTTGGTAATATTTTATTACTAAGATAGTTTTTGTGGCATTTTCACTTATGAACAAGTTTTGGTCGTTAAAATGAGCACTTTTGNGTTTAGTCCATGTTTGTTCTCCAGATCCTGTAATTCTACATAACGGTTCTTTCTATTCAGTGTTNTATCTTTATAGAAATTCAATAGTACTATTTTTCTCATCATTTAAAAATTATATTAATAACACATTTTTAAAAATAACCAATCATAATAGTTGTTGGCCTTTATTTAACACCAACAATGTATGAGTAAGTTATTCTAAAATAATCTAAACATTCCCATTATTGATTCTACATTGAATTGCTAGTGGCAAGATAAAAGTAATTATTCTCAGTAAAATATCTATTCTTTTCTTTATGATGATCACCTCAAAGTTGGTTGGAGCAAGTTTCTCGGGATCAAAGACCATTCATTTCAATATGATGTGAAGTTGTAGAAATTTCTTATTGAAGGCTTATAACTAAAGATGTTCTTTTGCATAAAGGTCTTGAAGTTAATATTAAATGTGTTCCTTATGGTATTTAGATTAAAACTCATTCAAATTTATTTTTTGAGTGCCCTTATTTCCTCATTATACTCTATGTTTGTATCCTTATGATAACTTCTTTCACATAGGCTGCATTCTAATTTAATTATTGATTCATGGTGACACTTTATGTTTCAAATTTGCCAAAAAAAAATTTCTGATAGTAGTCCACATCGCATCTCATTATTTATGATTGGAGAGAAATATTTAAATTTTCTCAAATGTGGCTTCTCTTTTGGATATCCTCAAAAATAAAATTCATTTTGTTATTGGTTTGAGAGGGAATTTACTCCTACAATTAGCAATCTTTATGCTTTATAGTTTCTTGACATGTCTTGTGGCTTTCTTTAGGTCTTATATAGTTATTTTTTTTATTTATTTTGGATATCTCTTTGATTATCTTATCTTTTTTTATGGCTCATTTGGGTAGAATGTATAATATTATATTTATCAATTGAGAATCAACTAGTTGCTCAATTCATCTACTTTTTTTTGTTATTCACAAATATTTTTGATGACCAAATCTTATTGTTACATTGTTATGATTATTAGATACGACTATTCTAATATATTTGAAGTCTATTTTTGTTATTTTTGTTGTCACAACTATCAAATACCAATCATGATTTGCGCATATACGATTCTTACTAGATATTTCAGGTATCTAGTTATATTTGTTGATGGATATTTTTTTGTTTGTTCGATAATCTATTATACTATTTTTGATTGGCTACTGGTTGCTTTTGCTCCTCTCATCCCTATGCGTACTTTACCATATGTGCAGCTCCGCTCAAAAGTGGTTTTGCTGACATTCCTGATTGCATAATCTCTTACCTTTTTTTTTTTTGGAACATTGATGAAATCCTACAAATCATATGAGTCTCAACCATTTATCCTTTTCAAACATATTAATATTGGCTTGGGATCTTTTTTGAAGCTCGAGTAGCCGCTGCATGTCATGGCTATCCAATTCTATATTTGGCTTTCCAG
This sequence comes from Phalaenopsis hybrid cultivar, assembly GCA_002079205.1. Classification (NCBI taxonomy): domain Eukaryota; kingdom Viridiplantae; phylum Streptophyta; class Magnoliopsida; order Asparagales; family Orchidaceae; genus Phalaenopsis; species Phalaenopsis hybrid cultivar. Next base: position 47,210 of record JXCR01142898.1, on the reverse strand, counting down.
TATAGAAATTATCTATTGGATACTACCAAGTTGTTTATATATAATTAGTTAGGTGGTTTTGTCTTGTCTCTTTCTCAGGCTGCTAGTAATTACTCTCTTCTTCATTAGTTTATCCTTCTCGCTAGGATGTTTTGTTGTCTGCTGGAACTATTTATGCCATATGTTTTGCGACCAATTTAGATAGCTCACTTGCAAAATCAGATTAAATCCAATGATGAATTGGATTATAATTTTTGCTGAAGAATTGTCGAATTAGATAGCTTTGAACGAAGAACAAGATTTTTTATTAGCTCAGTCGAATTTCATTTTTGTAAGCAATTTTTCATTCTACTTGATGTTTTTTTAAGCCTTTGCATATTATCATTTTTTTTCTTTATATTTGATTGCAATTAATATCATATACTTTTTGCTCTAAAAGTAAATAAAAAAAAGAGAATTATATACATCATCCCTCACATTAATATTTATAAATTAGTCATTTAGGTAAATTTTTTTGAACTATTTAATTGATATATTTACAAGTACCAAAAAAATGAGTGAGTTTTAGCATGAATTTGGATATTTGAGCTTGAATATGAAAAATTGGATGAAAGAGGGTATCGGGTGGTCTTTATGTAATTATCTCAAAAAATCAAGAGTTAAATCTTTTTTTCCCTGCGATTCGTCGTTCTTCTATCGCAGCGCCATTGATTTCCCCGGGGCACCTGAAAGTAAAGCAATGCGAGGGCTCCTGCTTCTGCTCCTGCTTCATTTATCTCTACTTCTACACCCGTCTTCAACATCACCTGTCCTCGCGGGAAAGAAAAGCGGAGGAACTAATGCAGTGGAGGATATTCTTCGGCGGGGAGAGACCCTGCGAGCTTCTCCTTCCGTGCAGTTGGCTGCAGCGCAAGGCGTCCTTCTCCGTTTGCTCCCGAGTCACAACTCCAGTTTCCTTCTAAAGGTCGTTCCCAAGGTAGGCGTGTGGTTTGCTAAGTTATAGGTTCGTAGAAAATTCGATCCTCTCAAGGCATCTTGAATTATTTTTTTTGATATTCAACTCTTAGGGGTTTTTTTGAGTTTAATATAGTTTTTCGATTGTTAGCATTTGTGGGATGTATGATTGTCTTGTGTGTTCTAACAGGGTCTATGCGAACGATTCAGCTGCTTCCGTATAGGCAATGTCGCCAATTCGACTCCAAATGGGCCAGAAATAATGTAATAACCTATCTGGATTACTCAGATATTTGTCTTTTATGCTATCTGGTTCTTCTTCCTCTCGTGGATTGAGTTTTGGATGCAAAATTTTTTTTGGATTCTCGATGTGCAAATGCCAAATTTCATTTACTTCATGCAGCTTTGTATCGTTGAAATGCTTAAAGGTTTTAAATTAGGTTCTGGTCAATCAGCTGCAATATGTCAGCATTTTCTTGCACTTTTGTTTAGTCCATGTTTGTTCTCCAGATCCTGTAATTCTACATAACGGTTCTTTCTATTCAGTGTTTTTTTTTTGGTAATATTTTATTACTAAGATAGTTTTTGTGGCATTTTCACTTATGAACAAGTTTTGGTCGTTAAAATGAGCACTTTTGTTTTTGAAACTCAGGATTGAGGGCAGTACAGCTGTTGAGGTTTCATTTGGCCTTCACTGGTATTTGAAATACTGGTGTGGTGTTCATATTTCATGGGATAAGACGGGCGGAGTTCAAGTGGCTACCGTTCCTTCGCCGGGGTCATTACCACGTGTGCAAGGGAGAAGTGTAAAGGTTGAACGTCCAGTTCCATGGAACTATTATCAGAATGTTGTTACATCAAGCTGTGAGTGCGTTGTATTTTTTTTTTCTTCCGGAGGTCTGCCTTTTTCTATCGCTATATTCCCCTTGCAGGAACATGATGAATATGTTGGATATCAAACAAATTTAAAGTTAGCCATTCTTTTATCTTTCCACAACATCTAGAAACCGTTTGATCTATATAATTTGATGCAATATCCTAACAATATATTATGTCTATCAGTTCAAAATAGCTTTGCTGCTTGTTTTTTGCTTCTCTCTACTAGCTAGCCGGGGTAGATTGCTGATTATGTGCCCTAAAAATTCAAAAAATCCTTAGAAGTTTATATTTTTGAAAGCAACTATAATTGCTACTCTCTAGCAATGGCATGTATATCCATATCCAAATGCTTCTTATAGCTTTAGCAAGCCATCAAACCTCAAAATGTGACAAAACGGTCAAAATTAAGAAGGTAGAGTCATAGGTATAGGGTTTAAACTTAGAGAATGTTATGTTGAATATCACACATATGAGTAAAATAAACAAAAAAGAAGAAGTATTTAAAACAATTACCTGACGTGCATACGGGTAAAGATATTAGATAACTTGTTAATTCTTTATGTGACAACAATTGGTGCGGCAGAAGCAAAAATCTTTGTGAACTTCAACATTTTTATTGTTGAGAAGTAAATAATTTTCTGTAGAGGAAGGACTCAGGAGGCAAAGGAAGAAGGCAATTAAGAAGATTAGAAGAATGATTTTTGAAGGGAGGCAGGAGGTAATGAGAGGGAAACCATGAAGAGATTCTTTGGGAAGGGTAGAATCAATGCTTGTACAAGATGCCAATTTTTTTTTTATTCTATCATCAATGATCTAATTTCATAATGCCAATTACTATTTATAATTAAATACTTTTTTTAAAATGACAAAGCTACCCTAAAAGAAATAACGAAATACCAAATTGAGCCTAAAATGACCCTAACCATTTATAATTAACTTAAATACAGCTAAGAATGATCACATTATGTATGACATAATATTGAAAGAATAAGGACTCCGAGGTGGATGTGTTGTACCCTGATAATTCTAGTGTTGTGGAGCATCCAATTTCAGATTATTGAAATGTTGTTGAAGGAAGAATTGTATGTTCTTAATTGCATTATAGAGCTACCATAATTTATTAAAAAGAAGGGAGATGATTGAAAAAATTCATTCCAATGAGGATGTCATAAATTAGATGGAAAGTTCATATTAGGGGTAGTTTGAACTAGATTGTTATGTAAGGTCATGAAAATTAGTTTGGTATATAAGATCAGCACATGCTGGGTAAAAATAATTTATGAGAAGATATCATTGAACCTTAATATAGATCAGCTTTGATACCAATTGTAAAAACAGGCTTTATTCAAAATCAGCTTTGATCCTCATTGTAAAAACTTTTTAGATTTATGAACATCAACTTTGATACCAATTGACGATGAGCAAGATAGTGAAAGTGGAAATTGTGATTAGCTTTTGATAGTTGATTTTTTACTAATAGAATAGTTGTGTAGATGGAGAACTGATGAGATAAAGAAAATGTGATTTGAAAGATTAGAATGAATGCTTAAAAGAAGGGAGATAAGTGGAAGCTAGAAAGAAAGCATGAATAACCTCTTGGAGAAAGTGACAAATCAATCTCTAGTCGAGATGCCAAAAAAATCCTTTTTTTTATTTCTGACCCGCCCTAGACACTATTTGTAATAACAGGCCTTATTCAAAATGACGAAAATATTCTTGATGAAAGGAAAAAAAAAATTATGCTAAATAAATAATGACACTTTAACCACTGTTTATCAACTCAAATACAACAAATGGCAATCACATAATACATTAATGAATTCTGAAAGCATATGAATTCTGATGTTGGCCACTTGAACTTCATCATTAGGCACTCAGAATATTGGAGAACGTTTACCATATGAGCTTGGAATGAAGTAATGTTCCAGCATATCTGTTTTGAGTTGAGAAACCTAATACAAATACTCCAAAAAAAAAAAAAAAATACTTTTTTTTATATATTAGTTTGGGTATGCCATAAAATGATGTTTCTTTTGGATGTGTGATTACGTGAAAAACTACTTATGCATCACCTTTAGCAGGAGCTTTGTATTTTACTAGCATTAACTTGAACATTTGATGCGAATCGAAGCCAAAATCAGCAAACAAATTACAAGTAATATTTGAGTAAATTCAAATTAGGGCTAATTTGATTAATCTCCAAGCAAATAAACAAGATACAAGAGGCGATCTACAATTCGTGAGGTCTCTCCAGAAACGTTAGACTCGGCTAGGAACAAGAAGACACAAAATACTGTAGGAATCAAAACATAAAACAATTCCTAGGTGATCAACCCAATCAAAACACCTCCAAAACACTTCAAACTTCCCCCTAGGACACATTCAAACTTTTTCTCCAATTGTTCGCATCGCATACGTGATTAGAGGCTTAATGGGCCCCACCTAGGGATTGGAATCATCTTAAGAGGCACTGGGGTTTCCACCTCCTAGGCTGGGTCGGGCCGGTCCATGAGGGATTGACGTAACAACACTTTCCTCCCAAAGAAGCACGTTGTCCTTAAGGTGGAATGATGAAAATTGATTTTGGATTACTTTATAAGGCTCTCAAGTTTCTTTATAATCTGATAGATTCTTCCACTTAATCAACACCTTCTTTGCCTCAGTCACTCCTTAGCATTCCCCTTCTATCTCCAAAGGTTCCAAAACTACCTTCATGTCCTCTACCACCATCGGAGTTAGTGAAAACGAGGGTGTGTGGTCTCCGATAGCACGCCTCAACAGTGATACATGAAATGCTGGATGCAATGATGATGATGGTGGCAACCTCAGACGATATGTCAATGATTCAATGCATGCCACGATCTCATATGGTCAAAAATATCGCGGGGAATACTTATCATTCCTTCTCATGGTCAGTGTCTTCTACCTGTAAGATCTTAACTTCAAATGAACCATGCCCCCGACCGGGCTCAAGTTCTACATCCTTCATATGTCCAGTCCATCAACCTTTCTTTCATGATTTATTGGACCTTGAGTAGATGCCCCTTGAGCTCCGCTAATAAGTTGCCTCTCTCTTCTAAGTACTGGTTTACAGTGGATGCTGGTGCAGTACTATGCCTATAGTATATCATGTGAGGTGGATCCCGCCTATACAAAATCCTAAAATGAGTTGTTTGTGCTGCAATATATGTGATGTGCTGTACCAATACTTAGACCAAGGAATCCACCTTGCCCAAAGTTTCAACATATCTGGGCTAAGGGTATAAATGAGCCGAACTTCTGACTAATCTTTGAGAAAATGTTACTTGGGTTTGTCTCCACACTCTTCTTGATCACTTTTGTCTGGTCTTTTGTCTGGGATAAGGGTATACATGAGCTGNGCTGCAATATATGTGATGTGCTGTACCAATACTTAGACCAAGGAATCCACCTTGCCCAAAGTTTCAACATATATGGGCTAAGGGTATAAATGAGCCGAACTTCTGACTAATCTTTGAGAAAATGCTACTTGGGTTTGTCTCCACACTCTTCTTGATCACTTTTGTCTGGTCATTTGTCTGGGATAAGGGTATAAATGAGCTTATCTTGAGCTAGCTCAAGGCTTGGTCATTTTTGGCTCATGTTCAAAATGACTCATTAATAAACTATTCGTGTTTAGTTCGATTCAAACTAATTTGTTTGAATTAAGTTCATGTTCAACTCAAATATAATTAATTAATTTTTTATTATTTAAAAATAATTATTTTTACTGAGCATTGGTTTGGATATTTCATTTCTTCACCACTCAACTTTTTTTATCAGAAAGACCCGATATTTGCATAGAAAAAGCTTTTCTCATAACTACATTACCTCACGTTCCAATGTGTGACTAACAAATGCCATGTAGAAGTTGCGGGTCCTATCATTCCGNAAAATAATTATTTTTACTGAGCATTGGTTTGGATATTTCATTTCTTCACCACTCAACTTTTTTTATCAGAAATGCCCGATATTTGCATATAAAAAAACTTTTCTCATAACTACATTACCTCACATTCCAATGTGGGACTAACAAATGCCATGTAGAAGTTGCGGGTCCTATCATTCCCTCCCACCGTTATTGCAGGCAAAAGTTAATTTAATTTTTATTTTTAAGTACATTTACATACTAAACGCCCAAATCCTATGTATTTAAATATCTCAGTCTGTAGAATTTGCGAGACTTGGCCACTCAATTAATTTAATTTTTTATTTTAAGGGACATTTACATACATACCACCCAAATTCTAGTTTTTACATATCTAAGGCTAACGCCTAAACTTATATTTTTAATAATAATAACACCCAAATAATTTAAAAAATAATAAAGTTTAGCCTTTTTTAAATACATATAAAAAATTAATATAAAAGGATATAAATAAATATTAATATTTAATTTTTTAATTATTTTGAGCCGAAAAGAGCCACACATGAATGAACAAATTTTTTTTTTCATGTTTGGCTCTTTTATTATTAGAGCTCAAAAAAAATTTTCGTGTTTGGTGCGCTTACTTAACAAACGAATCGGACACGAGTTATTTAACAAGTTAAACACGAGCTATTTAATAAGCCAAACACGAGCTTTTCGCNTAATAATAATAACACCCAAATAATTTAAAAAATAATAAAGTTTAGCCTTTTTTAAATACATATAAAAAATTATTATAAAAAGATATAAATAAATATTAATATTTAATTTTTTAATTATTTTGGGCCGAAAAGAGCCACACATGAATGAACAAATTTTTTTTTTCGTGTTTGGCTCTTTTATTATTAGAGCTCAAAAAAATTTTTCGTGTTTGGTGCGCTTGCTTAACAAACGAATCGAGCACGAGTTATTTAACAAGTTAAACATGAGCTATTTAATAAGCTAAACACGAGTTTTTCGTGCGAATGACGAGCTTTTTTGTTAACCCTAGTATGAGGATGATATACTATACTCTTCTTTAGGATTGTTCCTTGTACTCTAAACGGTTTCTTCCAGAGATGACTGAGGAACACTCTGTTCCTATCTAATACAATGAATTTTGTAATACCATGCAAACGAATCACTTCCTGTATGAGCACAGTAGCAATTGAGATTAGTGTAAGGGTGTCACAATGGAATGAAGTGTGCATTCTTGCTCAAATGATCAACTACCAAAAATATCACAATAAATCCCTCTTATCCTGGCAACTCCTCTATACAATCCATCGTCACCTCCTCCCAGACTTTCTTAAATAAAGCTCGGGGTTGCTTTAACCCTCTCGGCGCTATTGTCAAATACTTGTTATTGACACTCATCACATCTCACCGTCTTGTATTCTACTTCTCTATGCAACCCACCTAATATAGCACTGTTGACGGTTAACTGTATGCTTTCTGTATCCCTGAGTGCCCCCAATTGCATTGCTGTAAAATTCCTGCAACAATTTGAGGATGTACTCTAATGCTCTTGGTAACATGAATCTTTTTTGGTAGAGTAGCTGTTGCTCCCTCAATGCATATCCTGGATGATTGTTCGGAGCTTGTAGCAACTCAGCCCTGAGCTTCTTCAACCTCTCATCCTAATCACTCTCCTACCTCAAGGCTTCCCAATCTTAGATCACAGGTGATAATAAAACTGTTAGTTGGGGCTCCTCCACTTTCCTCGATAGTGCATCCGCAACCTTGTTCTCCGTCCTGGGTGATATTTGATCTCAAAATCATATCTAGGTAACTTGGATAACTACTTGTGATGCTCCACAGTTAGCATGCTCTGCTCTAACAAATAATTGAAGCTCTTCAGGTCTGTCATAACTATAAAGTGTCGCCACAATAGATAGGGACACCACTTTTGAATGAACAAGACAATAACCATCAACTCTTACTCATATACGGAGTTGAGCCTCGCCATGATAGTGAGCACATGATTGAAATAGGTAATATGCTGCTGGTTCTGCATGAGTACTGCCCCCAATCCATATCCTGACGCATCCATCTCTACCACAAATGACCTACTGAAGTATGAGAGCGCTAATATTCACATTGGTCCCGATCTTCTCCAACTATTTGAAGGCATATGTCGATGGTTGCCCCCATTTAAAACAATATTTCTTCAGCTGCTCCGCTAGCGGGGCCATACCCTCTACTGAATTTCCTTAAGTACCCGGTGAGACTTATGAATGCTTTAAACTCCTTCGAGCTTCTAGGCAAATGTCAGTCCAACACAGCCTCAATCTTAGATTGGTTTGTTGATAGATATACTTTGGTCGCCACTTGCTCTATGTAATATATATGTGATTGTGCAAAGGAGTATTTCTTCAGGTCGACGTACAACTGATGCTCTCACAAATTCTCAAATACCGTTCTCAGATGCCCCATATGCTCTACCTCCATATGATAGCAGATCAGGAATGCATAGAAAAAATACCCTAGACGAACTTCCTGAGGTAAGGCTGAAAAACCTTATTCACGAGAAATTGAAATATAGCCAGAGCATTCGTAAGGCCAAATGACATCACCAAAAATTCATTATGACCTTCATGAGTCCTAAAAGCTGTCTGGTGCACATCAATTGGTTTCATCCTGATCCGATGTTATCCTAACTGAGACAAATCTTTGAGAAAATGATTGCTCAAAAAAGCTCATCAATCACCAGAATAAGAAACTTGTCTATTACATTTTCTTTGTTCAAAGCCATGCAGTCTATACAAAATTTCCAACTACCTTTCTTCTTCTTCACCAACAAGAGTGGATTTGAGATAGGGATTACATTGGGCCTGATAAACCCTACCCCGAACATCTCCCTAATCAACCTCTCTATCTCATCCTTCTGAATTTGAGGATACCAGTATGGTCCGCATTGATAGGCGGAACACATTCCTTCAATGTAATGGCATGCTAGTGCTCTCTCGATGACAATAACATGATAGGATATTAAAATATGTCAGAAAATTGCTGCACAAGTTGCTGAACACACTCGAAAAACTCTACTTCGAATTTCCTCTAGACTTTGCAACTCCACCAAATAGCCCAATCCTGCTCCATTTATCATCTTGACTATGGTTTTGAGCGAGACTATGTTTTTGCACCAGCTAGCATCCCCTCTCACCACCACATTCCTCCCCTTCACCCCAATCTTCATATTTAGGAATTTTCTAGCAACCCCCATCTCTCCGATTGCCTCCGATTGCCTGTAACAATTTCATCCCCAAGATCACATTAGCACTTCGCATGTCCAAGTGAAGAAAGCCCATCATCTGTATTCCCTGTAGTGTTAATACCAATCCCCTGTGAATTCTCTGACTTTTCTCCACCTTCACTGTCCAAATCATAACCCCACAAAATTTTGTATCTGTCAACTTCAACCCAAATTGGTCCACTACCCAGGTTGAGATGAAGTTTTGATTGGTCCCACTATCACTAACATTACTAAAGGTTGCTTCTGATCTGTCCCCTCACATTCTTGGTGTGATTTGGAGTAAATCCCACCACTGAGTTGAGGGACACCTTTGCTAAATCAAGGTGTAAGTGTTCTTATCCCTCCACTGCTTCTTCATCCAACTCCTCATTATCCGCCTCTCCCCATCACAAGTTGTAAGGACCTGTAGCATGCGATCCTTGCACTGATCGCCTGGTGCATACTTCTCATCACATCAGAAACATATTCCCTTTTCTCTTTTCTATTGCACCTTCACGAGGTGCTTGAAGTTGATCCCGAGATGGGCTCCCGTATTCCTCTTTTTCGGCCCCTTTCTCTGAACTGACACCGTCTGGGTCATTGGTGGTAGGGTCATTGAGGTACTTTTGTGGAATCCTCCCATGGTGCTGCTTCTGCTGGTCTTTTTCATTTGGTTCTTATCTTCCACTATCTGAGCTAGCCTATCATCTCTCCAAATTCCCGCGGTCTCAACAATTGGAGGGCTGCTCGTATGTGTCGGCACTAAAGAGTTGGGGGGGGTGAGTTGCCCGTAAGAATCTGTCGGTCACCGGAATTGAAATCCTGTTCCCCGCTTCGGAAGGATGTTTAATTTACATATATATATATATATATATAATTTTAGAAAAATATGAAATCAAATTGACCTCATATTTTTCACAGTTTAAATGAAAGAGCGCTCTATCTCAAATTCTGTATCTATCCCAAGGGATAAACACAAGACTTGAGGGTGAGACTCGATCAAATAAACTAAAAAAAAACATATGACACGGTCACACAAGTAAACTAAGACTTGAGGGTGATTCTGTCAATTTTATTTAATCAAGGCTTATATTTGCGTGACTCGGTCACACAAGTCGCCTGAAAGATATGAGGGTTTACGTCGTATCGGACGGCAACCTCGGAACCTAGAACAAGTTAGGACTTAAATTGCACAATCTGACTGTGCAAAGGTCTAATAGATAAAGTGAGGATTTATGTCGCGCTAAGCAGACTACCTCGAAATCCTATGACTTGTTGTTTAATTTCTAGGAAAAGAAATGGTTTTGTTGGGGAAGACATGTTCTGCTGTTGAAGATAGCAGTGCTGCCCACCATGCTAGCTTCAAACTCCTTGCCGTGACGAGTTTAAGTTTTCTAGGGTGTCCAGTTATGGTGTCAAATCAAACGACCCTATGGTTGTAGTCCTCTAAACATCCTATATAAAAAGAAAATATGCTTAAAGCTATATAATATAAAATGTGCAATGTAGGAATAAACAGTAGAGTGCATGTGAAATAGTAACAGGTAGAAACATGAACAATATAACATGCTATACAGGAAGAACAGTAGCAATTAGAAACATGAATAATATAACATGCTATACAGTACAATAGCAGGTAGGAACAGAAATGATATAACATGCTGTATAGGAAGAACTGTAGCAAGTAGAAACAGGAAAATAAAACACTGTAAAATGTAAAACAAACCTGTATGCCCATGAGATCTACTGTTTCTTAAGTATAGCGACCCTAAATGCATCTCAAAAGCGAAATCTGGAAGAAAACGTTATCCAGGAAATCCAAAGAAGAGTATAACGACTCATGACAGAAAATTTCGAGAAAATCAACGAAAAAGATTCAAGTAAAAGAAAATCCTCAAAAAAAAAGAAATCCTGGAGTAATCCCGAAAGAAAGGAAAAGTAATACAAGTGTCCTGTCCCAAAGCTTCGATAAAACAAAGAAAAAATTCAGATGAGGGGGACCGAAAGCACTCGTATGGGATTAAGTTCAGTTGTATATTTATTCTCGAGGGTCCACGAAGGCTACTCGGTCACCCAAATGTATAGAACCCGCCACTCATCTTGAAGTGTGTCTTGAAACTCACTATGAGGGCTATTTCCTAGCCTAAACAAGTATTCGTCAGGTGGACAATCAATTTTAAAAATGTATTTTTAAAATTTATGTTTTTGACATGCACATAAATCTTGAAAAATTATCAAATTTTGTTTTATAGAGAAGATTATATTTTATTTTGAAATAGATTTTAACAATTTTTACTGTCCACGAGTCAATTACGTTGTCGGGAGTTGGATTGCCGATCATCTGAGGAGTTTCGAGTTTACTCCCGCTAGACTTATGTCGGTGATGGATACCATATCCAATTGTTCATCTAATACGTGGACCTTGACGTTATAGGATAAGAGGAGGTTCGAGCCACCTCCCGCTAGACTTATGTCGGTGAAGGATATCATATCCTATTGTTAATCAAATGTCTGGATCTTGATGTTATAGGATAGGGCATCTCTTGCTCTATCTTCGGTGTGCTTTTATCATCACCACCTTACGCCCCAAAACGACTACTTGCGACATTGCTTGATGGTTTCACGTATAGCAAAAGGCTATACGTGGACAATTATGCGTCGAACATAAACGTAAAAAAGAACGAACCAATAAGCAAGGAAAGAAAAGAACAAAAATGGAGGGAGAGAGGAGACACTGATCCATCTGAAACACCAAAAAGAAGAATGGATCAGTCCTCAAAGCTCGTGACAAAAAGACTCGAAAAGGAAGACCGAAGATCCTTGAATCAATCCGATATCACATTCTCACTTTTAGAATTGGACCAACCCGAGTCAAAATGACTTCCTAATGCCGGTATCCAAACCCCAACGACATCTTTTATGAAATTAATCCATCCCAACCAAATTCCTTTCCAAAGTAGGGTTTAAGATCTCCCAAACTTCAAAAGAAAATGATCTCGGGAAAACCACCACTAATATTTCCAAACTCATGCCGAAATCAAAATTCCCCCAACTTTCAGATTAATAAATAGTCTCGTGTATCGAATAAACATAAAATTTTCCCACAGAATCTAAATAAATGCTCAGGGCTGGGGCCAATAGAGAAGAGAAAGCAACCATCAAGGCTCTCGGCTAAGACAAGGAACAGGGCCAAATGAGGCTCACGGCTAAGGTAAAAGACAGCTGCCAAGACCCATGACCAAAGGCAACCCAAGGGGCAATGAGTGAGGCTCACGCCTAAGGCAACAAAGGACCTAGAAAAGAACCACCAATGGCTACTATGCTTCCCTGACAAACATAAGAGGATAACTAAAGTGATTATAATTTTTTGGATGACAAACTTGATCTATCCATAACATTCAAGCCAATCAAGCCTAGCAAGAAGGACCAAATCACACCAAACGACCTCCAATAGGTCTCACGGGTAAGGACCGAAAGGGGAGGTTGATTCAACCACATCACAAACCCACGGCTAGGAATCAAAAAAACACCCAATTGCGGCCTTATAAATTGCCAAACCAACCCATCAAAGACCAAATAACAACTTTCGAATGGGGACAACACAGCACGCCCAAAACAGGCTCTCGGGTAAGAGCCGAGACCAACAAAAATCAAAAGAAACTAAGCCATTTCTCGGGTATGAACTAAAGCCAGCAAAATCACATTTCGGGTAGGGGGCCAAACAAAGCAAAGCGAACCCCCAACTAAAGCTAAACAGAGCCACAGCTGGAGTTCAAACTCAGGTTACAACAAAAGGGTAGAAAACATTTCCATATCCTTAAGACATCAAAATATAGAACTAACATATGTTTTAAACAAGAACAACCATGGAGTTCTTCCAAAATAAATTTCTTTAGCATATGTATATTTAAGCCAAAACACACGTAGGATGCCAAAACCGAGCCCAACAGGGGCCAAAACCGAGCCTAGCAGGGGCCAAAACCGAGCCCAACAAGGCTAAAACAGGAGCCAAACATTTATATTAATCCAGGCTTTAATAGAAATTAAAATTCCAGCCACTTCTAAACAAATCAAAAATCAGTAAGAGCCCAAAGTGAGCCTCTTAAAGCTAGCAAAGAAAACTTCAACATCTCAACAAAAAGTTAACATCTCATGCTCCTGCAATGAAAGCCGAATGCCCACACAGCTCCAAAACCTATCCATTACAAGCCAAAACCGAGCCCAACAGAGGCCAACAAAAACCACGGCCTATAAAAGCTTTAAAGCATGGTCCAAACATGGATAGAAACTCAAACTTTAACAAAAATTAAAGCTCCAGCCATTTCAAGGTAAAATCGAGCCATTCAAAGTCAACGAGTAGCTCACCAACCTNTCACAATAAATCCCTCTTATCCTGGCAACTCCTCTATACAATCCATCGTCACCTCCTCCCAGACTTTCTTAAGTAAAGCTCGGGGTTGCTTTAACCCTCTCGGCGCTATTGTCAAATACTTGTCATTGACATCACATCTCACCGTCTTGTATTCTACTTCTCTATGCAACCCACCTAATATAGCACTGTTGACGGTTAACTGTATGCTTTCTGTATCCCTGAGTGCCCCCAATTGCATTACTGTAAAATTCCTGCAACAGTTTGAGGATGTACTCTAATGCTCTTGGTAACATGAATTTTTTTTGGTAGAGTAGCTGTTGCTCCCTCAATGCATATCCTGGATGACTGTTCGGAGCTTTTAGCAACTCAGCCCTGAGCTTCTTCAACCTCTCATCCTAATCACTCTCCTACCTCAAGGCTTCCCAATCTTAGATCACAGGTGATAATAAAACTGTTAGTTGGGGCTCCTCCACTTTCCTTGATAGTGCATCCGCAACCTTGTTCTCCGTCTTAGGTGATATTGGATCTCAAAATCATATATAGGTAACTTGGATAACTACTTGTGATGCTCCACAGTTAGCATGCTCTGCTCCAACAAATAATTGAAGCTCTTCAGGTTTGTCATAACTATAAAGCGTCGCCACAATAGATAGGGACACCACTTTTGAATGACCAAGACAATGACCATCAACTCTTACTCATATACGGACTTGAGCCTCGCCATGACAGTGAGCACATGATTGAAATAGGTAATATGCTGCTGGTTCTGCATGAGTACTGCCCCCAATCCATATCCTGACGCATCAATCTCTACCACAAATGGCCTACTAAAGTATGAGAGCGCTAATATTGTCACATTGGTCCTGATCTTCTCCAACTATTTGAAGGCATATGTCGATGGTTGTCCCCATTTAAAACAATATTTCTTCAGCTGCTCTGCTAGCGGGGCCATACCCTCTACTGAATTTCTTTAAGTACCTGGTGAGACTTATGAATGCTTTAAACTCCTTCGAGCTTCTAGGTAAATGTCAGTCCAACACAGCCTCAATCTTAGATTGGTCTGTTGATAGATATACTTTGGTCGCCACTTGCTCTATGTAATATATATGTGATTGTGCAAAGGAGTATTTCTTCAGGTCGACGTACAACTGATGCTCTCACAAATTCTCAAATACCGTTCTCAGATGCCCCATATGCTCTACCTCCATATGATAGCAGATCAGGATGTCATAGAAAAAATGCGAACTTCCTGAGGTAAGGCTGAAAAACCTTATTCACGAGAAATTGAAATATAGCCAGAGCATTCGTAAGGCCAAATGACATCACCAAAAATTCATTATGAACTTCATGAGTCCTAAAAGCTGTCTGGTGCACATCAATTGGTTTCATCCTGATTCGATGTTATCCTAACTCAAACAAATCTTTGAGAAAGTGATTGCTCAAAAAAGCTCATCAATCACCAGAATAAGAAACTTGTCTATTACATTTTCTTTGTTCAAAGCCATGCAGTCTATACAAAATTTCCAACTACCATTCTTCTTCTTCACCAACAAGAGTGGATTTGAAAAAGGGATTACATTGGGCCTGATAAACCCTACCCCGAGCATCTCCCTAATCAACCTCTCTATCTCATCCTTCTGAATCTGAGGATACCGGTATGGTCCGCACTGATAGGCGGAACACATTCCTTCAATGTAATGGCATGCTAGTGCTCCCTCAATGACAATAACATGATAGGATATTAAAATATGTCAGAAAATTTCTGCACAAGTTGCTGAACACAGTCGAAAAACTCTACTTACTATGGGTCTCGAATTTGCTCTAGACTTTGCAACTCCACCAAATAGCCCAATCCTGCTCCGTGTATCATCTTGATTATGGTTTTGAGCGAGACTATGGTTTTGCACCAGCTAGCATCCCCTCTCACCACCACATTCCTCCCCTTCACCCCAATCTTCATATTCAGGAATTTTCAAGCAACCCCCATCTCTCCAATTGCCTGTAACAATTTCATCCCCAAGATCACATTAGCACTTCGCATGTCCAAGCGAAGAAAGCCCATCATCTGTATGCCCTGTAGTGTTAATACCAATCCCCTGTGAATTCTCCGACTTTTCTCCACCTTCATTGTTCAAATCATAACCCCACAACATTTTGTATCCGTCAACTTCAACCCAAATTGGTCCACTACCCAGGTTGAGATGAAGTTTTGATTGGTCCCACTATCACTAACATTACTAAAGGTTGCTTCTGATCTGTCCCCTCACATTCTTGGTGTGATTTGGAGTAAACCCCACCACTGAGTTGAGGGACACCTTTGCTAAATCAAGGCGTAAGTGTTCTTATCCCTCCACTGCTTCTTCATCAAACTCCTCACTATCCGCCTCTCCCCATCACAAGTTGTAAGGACCTGGAGCATGCGTTCCTTGCACCGATCGCCTGGTGCATACTTCTCATCACATCAGAAACATATTCCCTTTTCTCTTTTGTATTGCACCTTCACGAGGTGCTTGAAGTTGATCCCGAGATGGGCTCCCGCATTCCTCTTTTTCGGCTCCTTTCTCTGAACTGACACCGTCTGGGTCATTGGTGTTAGGGTCATTGAGGTACTTTTGTGGAATCCTCCCATGGTGCTGCTTCTGCTGGTTTTTTTCATTTGGTTCTTATCTTCCACTATCTGAGCTAGCCTATCATCTCTCCCAATTCCCGCGGTCTCAACAATTGGAGGGCTGCACGTATGTGTCGGCACTAAAGAGTTGGGGGGGGGGTGAGTTGCCCTTAAGAAGCTGTCGGTCACTGGAATTGAAATCCCGTTCTCCGCTTCGGAAGGATATTTAATTTACATATATATGTATAATTTTAGAAATATATGAAATCAAACTAACCTCATATTTTTCACAGTTTAAATGAAAGAACGATTTACCTCAAATCCTGTATCTATCCCAAGGGATAAACACAAGACTTGAGGGTGAAACTCGATCAAATAAACTAAGAAAAATATATGACACGGTCACACAAGTAAACTAAGACTTGAGGGTGATCCTGTCATTTTTATTTAATTAAGGCTTATATTTGCGTGATACGGTCACATAAGTTGCCTGGAAGATATGAGGGTTTACGTTATATCGGATGACAACCTCGGAACCTAGAACAAGTTAAGACTTAAATTACACAGTCTGACTGTGCAAATGTCTAATAGATAAAGTGAGGATTTATGTCGCGCTAAGCAGACTACCTCGAAATCCTATGGCTTATTGTTTAATTTCTAGGAAAAAAAATGATTTTGCTGGGAAGATATGTTCTGCTGTTGAAGATGGCCGTGCTGCCCACCATGCTAGCTTCAAACTCCTTGCCGTGACGAGTTTAAGTTTTCTAGGGTGTCCAGTTATGACATCAAATCAAACGGCCCTATGGTTGTAGTCCTATAAACATTCTATATAAAAAGAAAATATGCTTAAAGCTATATAATATAAAATGTGCAATGCAGGAACAAACAGTAGAATGCATGTGAAACAGTAACAGCTAGAAACATGAACAACATAACATTCTATACAGGAAGAACAATAGCAAGCAGAAACATGAATAATATAACATGCTATACAATACAGTAGCAGGTAGAAACAAAAATGATATAACATGCTGTACAGGAAGAACAGTAGCAAGTAGAAACATGAAAATAAAGCACTGTAAAATGTAAAGCAAACCTGTATGCTCATGAGATTCACTGTTTCTTAAGTATAGCGAGCCTAAATGCATCTCAAAAGCGAAGTTTGGAAGAAAACGTTATCCAAGAAATCCAAAGAAGAGTATAACAACGACTCATGACAGAAAATTTCGAGAAAATCAATGAAAAAAACTCAAGTAAAAGAAAATCCTCAAAAAAAAAAAAAACCCTGGAGTAATCCCGAAAGAAAGGAAAAGTAATACGAGTGCCCTGTCCCAAAGCTTTGATAAAACAAAGAAAAAATTCGGATGAGGGGGACCACAAGCAGTCGTATGAGATACTGCTCAGCTGTATATTTATTCTCGAGGGTCCACGAAGGCTACTCGGTCACCCGAATGTATAGACCCGCCACTCGTCTAGAAGTGTGTCTTGAATCTCACTTAGAAGGCTATTTTCCAGCCTAAATAAGTATTCGTCAGGTGGACAATCAGTTTTAAAAAAGTATTTTTAAAATTTATGTTTTTGACATGCACATAAATCTTGAAAAATTATCAAAATTTATTTTATAGAGAAGATTATATTTTTATTTTGAAATAGATTTTAACAATTTTTATTGTCCACGAGTCCATTACGTTGTCCGACGTGGGATTGCCGATCATCTGAGGAGTTTCGAGTTTACTCCCGCTAGACTTATGTCGGTGAAGGATACCATATCCCATTGTTCATCTAATGCCTGGATCTTGATGTTATAGGATATGACATCTTTCTGCTCTATCTTCGATGTGCCTTTATCATCACCATCGTACGCCCCAAACGACTACTTGCGACCTTACTTGATGGTTTCACGTATAGCAAAAGGCTATACGTGGTCACTTATGCGTCGGACATAAGCGTAAAAAAGAATTCACGTATAGCAAAAGGCTATACGCGGACACTTATGCATCGGACATAAGCATCGAAAAACCTCACGTATAACAAAAGGCTATACGTGGACACTTATGCATCAGACATAAGCATCGAAAATCGAATAAGAAAGCAAGGAAAGAAAGAACAAAAATGAGGTGAGAGAGAGGAGACACTGATCCATCTAAAACACCGAAAAGGAGAATGAATCAGTCATCAAAGCTCGTGACAAAAAGATTCGAAAAGGAAGACCCGAAGATCTTTGAATCAATCCGAAATCACATTCTCACTTTTAGAATTGGACCAACCCGAGTCAAAATGACTTCCTAACGCCGGTATCCAAACCCCAACGACATCTTTTATGAAATTAATCTATCCCAACCAAATACCTTTCCAAAGTAGGGTTTAAGATCTCCCAAACTTCAAAAGAAAATGATCTCGGGGAGACCACCACTAATATTTTCAAACTCATGCCGAAATCAAAATTCTCCCAACTTTCAGATTAATAAATAGTCTCGTGTATCGAATAAGCATAAAATTTTTTCACAGAATCTAAATAAATGCTCAGGACTGGGGCCAATAGAGAAGAGAAAGCAACCATCAAGGTTCTCGGCTAAGACAAGGAACAGGGCCAAATGAGGCTCACGGCTAAGGCAAAAGACAGCTGCCAAGACCCATGACCAAAGGCAACCCAAGGGGCAATGAGTGAGGCTCACGGTTAAGGCAACAAAGGACGTAGAAAAGAACCACCAATGACTACTATGCTTCCCTGACAAGCATAAGAGGATAACTAAAGTGATTATAATTTTTAGGATGACAAACTAGATCTATCTATAACATTCAAGCCAATCAAGCCTAGCAAGAAGGACCAAATCACACCAAACGACCTCCAATAGGTCTCACAGGTAAGGACCGAAAGGGGAGGCTGATTCAACCACATCACAAACCCACGGCTAGGAACCAAACAAACACCCAATTACAGCCTTATAAACTGCCAAACCAACCCATCAAAGACTAAATAACAACTTTCAAATGGAGACAACATAGCACGCTCAAAACAGTCTCTCGGGTAAGAGCCGAAACCAACAAAAATCAAAAGAAACTAAGCTATTTCTCGGGTATGAACTAAAGCCAGCAAAACCACATTTCGGGTAGGGGGCTAAACAAAGCAAACCCGTAGGATGCCAAAACCGAGCCCAATAGGGGCCAAAACCGAGCCCAACAAGGCTAAAACAGGACCCAAGCATTGATATTAATCCAGGCTTTAATATAAATTAAAATTCCAGCCACTTCTAAACAAATCAAAAATCAGTAAGAGCCCAAAGTGAGCCTCTTAAAGCTAGCAAAGAAAACTTCCACACCTCAACAAAAAGTCAACATCTCATGCTCCTGCAATGAAAGCCAAATGCCCACACAACTCCAAAATCGAGCCATTACAAGCCAAAACCGAGCCCAACAGAGGCCAACAAAAACCACGGCCTATAAAAGCTTTAAAGCATGGTCCAAACATGGATAGAAACTCAAACTTTAACAGAAATTAAAGCTCCAACCATTTCAAGGTAAAACCGAGCCATTCAAAGTCAAGTAGTAGCTCACCAACCTTGTAAAACATCAACATATGGAACCAAAATATACTTTTAAACTGTAACAATATAATTAACTGTAACATGAATTACTTTCCCTCAAACATCCAAGCATGGAAGATGCCCTCCCCTTTGAGGAGGCATACGCAAACTATGGAATCTTTCCCAAATCAAAGTGAACCTCTTCATATCATGTATTTTAAGCAAGAGAAAGTCATAAGATGCCAAAACCGAACCCTTAACATGCATGAAAGGCCAAATAAACTCTTGAATATCTCATGCTAAATGAAAACAGATGAAAAATTTCATAATACGTATCCTAACGTGCTTGCAAAAGGAGCAAAAATATTCCAAAGCCATGTTTTAACTCTCCTAATTGCTTCCAACATAAATATGATACGATTAAAAAAAAAACATGCCATAGCTTCACCATTTTAAGCAAGTAACCAAGTCTAGCTCCTAGAATATGCCCATATTTTATCCTTCACATGCTCTTAAAATGAATATCTCAAAAATATATGATAGTAAAGTAAACTAGCATGCTGTACCATTCAACAGAGCCATGCTCAAAGGCTCGGCAGAGGGAAAACCGAAAGGAAACGAGGCACCGAGGAAGGGGGGAAGGAGAGATACTTCTTTAATGTAAATGTAAAACACTGCAACACAAGAAATAACTTAAAGCATGTGTTCTTACAGAAATATCCTTCCTAAACTCTTCTCACAGCAAAGATCTCTACTCCTCGCCTTCTTAGAAAACTTTTTTTCAAAAACCCCAAAATTCAAAAGAAACTCCGTTTTTATGCAGAGAAGAGAGGGGAAGAGGAAGAAGATCACCCCACCCACACACGGTACTCGAATCGGGTCAAAAAAAAAAGGGACGCGTTCCCTGCCCATTGAAGGCGAAGCAACTGAAACATCTAGANATATGCCCATATTTTATCCTTCACATGCTCTTAAAGTGAATATCTCAAAAATATATGAAAGTAAGGTAAACTAGCATGCTGTACCATCCAACAGAGCCATGCTCAAAGGCTCGGCAGAGGGAAAACCGAAAGGAAACGAGGCACCGAGGAAGGGGGGAAGGAGAGATACCTCTTTAATGTAAATGTAAAGCACTGCAACACAAGAAATAACTTAAAACAAGTGTTCTCACAGAAATCTTCTTCCTAAACTCTTCTGACAGCAAAGATCTCTACTCCTCGCCTTCCTAGAAAACTTTTTTTCAACAACCTCAAAATCCAAAAGAAACTCCGTTTTTATGCAGAGAAGAGAGGGGAAGAGGAAGATCACCCCACCCACACACGGTACTCGAATCGGGCCAAAAAAGAAAAGGACGCGTTCCTTGCTCATTGAAGGCGAAGCAACCGAAACATCCAGGACCAAGTGGCGAGCCTAGTGGCAGCGAGGGAAGCATCGGGAAGATGAGAAAATTGCTAATCGAGTGTACCAGGGAGCAAGCTCCTCAGAGTCAAACTACCAAGAAAAGGAAAACTGTAGCTCGTGTAGATTGACGCGGCTTTGGGAAGGAGGGCCGCGGGCAAAAAATGTCAGGCAAGGACGAACGAGAGGTCAACTTTCTCTCGTGTGGAGANTATATATATATATATATATATATATAATCATATGCGATTTATTCACGTGCAGTGTCGTAACAAGATGGGTGTCCTCCCTAGGCAAAATCAATGTTCCGGACGCGCCAACGAAGTCAGTTTTGTCATATGGGGTCGCTCAGACGATGTTATCGACAATTGGGTCAGAGACGCGTCAAAATTCAAATTTCAAAAAGTTTCGACCCACGATCGATCGTCTCAAAACGTTTATTCGAGTCTTCGACATGTTACGGTGCAAGCGATGCGAATTGTGGCGATCAGACGTGCCGACTCTCCGAATTGTGAAACTTTGTGCGCGGGAGTGCGAATTGTGCAGAAGGACACCGTAAGACTCAAAAGGTCCTATAGGAATTCCTTTTGAGTTTTCTCATGTTGGTTTCATTTTTCTAAGTGCTAGAAGTCGTTACCACACACGCGAAACCACAAAAGAGTACATAAGTGGATTGAATTTCTAAAACGAGGCGGGTTCCATTTCTAAAGTTCTAAGATAGTTAGAGGGAGATGCCTAAGGTTAGATCCTAAACCCTAAGAGGAAGACTAGACCTCGCTAAAAATGAGGTCAACAGTATGTCGAGCTTTAGACCTTTCATAAAATTCTCTTCCAATATTGCATCGAAAATACCCCTCAGTCATCTTGTCAATAACTCAAATATCTCCCTGTACTCCATAGCGGTTCTCTCTCGAGTCAAGGCAAAGAATTGCTCGCCTAGGTCTTCTTTTCGCATCGCTCAAAAACATTTTAGCAAGTAGTCCTTAAATTCCTCCCACGAGCGGATTAGTTATCTAGCCTCCCTTTACTGAAATCATGCCAGGGTTTTCCGTTCTAAACATAACCCAACAACCATGAGCTTTTCCTCCTCATTTAGTCCATCCACTATGAAGTATCGCTCCAACCGGTACACTCAACCACGTGCGTCTTCTCCATCGATACTCGACATCTTCAACCTCATATCCCCAGCATCTTTACCCCATCATCCTCTAACTCCAATGGTACCCCACATGTATCTATGGTGAAAATCTCTTTTTCGATCATAACCATATCGCATCTCGACTTCTCTCATTCCTTCTTTGTTCTCCTTCATACCCCTTGCATGACCTATTCCCCCTATTTAGGCCCAACCTTCTATATCAGAAGTCCCTAATACATCCCCCATCATAACTCTGGGGGGAGGTTCTTAATGGTGGATGCTTTCCTCATAATGTGCCTCTCTTTTGATCTCTTTCCCTTTAGATTTGGCCGAGAATTCTTTAGTTAAACCTTGGTTAGGGTTTGCATTTTGAACTGTCCGCGGGGTTTGGGATTGCATCTCTATAAGCTTCCCCATCATCTCCTCCAAACCCCTCAATTAGGTTTTCCATTTTGTTTTCCATGAGGAAAATCCTTCTTTCTTTGGTTGAGAACCTTTTCTCAATCCTGTATTTTATTTGCTCATTTTCTTCTAATCTCTCTTCCAAAATATCCAATTTCCTTGTTGCCATCTCTCCTAGACGGTTTCAAAACTTCTCTACAACGTGATCCTGTCATTTGGCTTCCCACATGTCTCAAATTGCGAGTATATCGAGATTAGGGAAAGATAGCAGCTCAATCGGATGGCTTCCGGTTTTGTGTGCCGCAATGTTGTTGTTGGCTGTGTCACGAGGTTTGGTCACACGATCCCGTTGTTGATTATTGAGATTGTACCCGTGATCTTGATTCGAATTGTGAGGTTCTGCGACCCGCGATGAGGTCGTTGCTTCTTAGATGACCTGCGATCCAATAGTTGCTTCCTAGATCTCCTCTCAGTTGCGATCTGGCTGTCATTCTCTTAGAAATCGAGCTCTGGTACCAATTTGATACGAATCAGAGCCAAAATCAGCGAACAAATTGCAAGAAATATCTGGGAAAAAACAAATCAGGGTTAATTTAATCAATCTCTAAGCAACCATATATGATACAAGGGGTGATCTACAATTCAAGAAGTAGATCGACTCTCCACAAACTCTAGATGCTGCTAGCAAAAAGAACCTGAGAAAACTGCAGGAATCAAAACATAAAATTAAACCTTAGGTGATTAGCCCTAATACACTCCAAAACACATTCGAACTTTTCCCCCAATTCCTCTCCTTGCATACGTGATTAGGAGCTTAACTGGTCCCACCTGGTGGCTGGAGTAGTCCTAGGCAGGACTTGGGGTTTTCACCTCCTAGGTTGGGCTAGCCAGGTTGGCTGGGCCGGTTTGTCTGGTTGGGTCAGCCCTGTCTAGTCCGCCCTAGGAGGGACTGGTGTAATAGATTTTTATCCCTTAAATTATAACTTTGACAGCCAAAGAGGCCTGATGCAGTGTCATTTTCTAATGACATGTTGGCATGCTTGATTGGTACCATGTGAAGCTTAGAATCTTTACCTTGTGATTTTACATTGTCAATGACATAATCGTAACAGATATCGTTTTATTATAAGGAAATAGCCAATATCTTACAAAGTGATGGAATAAGTGCATAATATTTTATTTATTATTTCCTTCAATATTCTATGCCCTTTCCATGTTTGCATTCCCTTGGCCCATTGCTGTTGCCAGCAGGTCTGACTTCGCTTCAACCTCAACCTTACCATATTGGCAAGGACCGCATTTTTTGTGATTTTACAGCATTGCCAAATACTTCATAGTAGTTGCACTTGTAATTTCATTATTGATGCTATTACCTCAGCTGTCTCGATAAAAAAGAACATTATCCTAACTATCTTGATAGCTAAGTTCAGGAAATTGATTGTTTAATTGCTGATGATTTTATATCAGCAGTCAATCCTTGAGTTATGTGATTGCACATTTTTTTCTTGAGAATTTCTCATCAGTCACCACATTGCATGTCGTTGATTTACCAACTTTTTTCTCTATAAATTTTTCTATCTTTGTAGAAAATATTAATCACAGATCCATCATTCTTGTCTTTAATTTGTTATACTGTTTATAAATATGTCAAACTTATGTTTGACCAGATTCTTTTCCATGGTGGGATTGGGGAAGATGGGAAAAAGAGATAGACTGGATGGCTTTACAAGGAATTAACTTGCCTCTCGCATTTACTGGGCAAGAGGCTATCTGGCAGAAAGTTTTTAAGGTAACAAAAAGTTGAATCCATTTGTGTTGGGAGCATGCTGTCTTCATTTTTCCTCACAACTATGTTATGTACCTTTTAGCTTTTTACCTGCATTAAAAAGTGCTCTGAAGATATCATATCCTAGTAGTCGTTTGTTTACTGATCAGGCTTATTTAGCTCATTTGCTCATATCCTAGTCTCACCCATTCAATCTTATTCTTCTTGAAGATTGACCTGAAAAAACTCAATGATGATAATTTAATGGATATGGTGTGGTTTTTCATTCACGATGTTCACCATTTATTACTGCCATTAAGTGAACAAAATACTATTTTATGTTGAGAGAGTTGGTGTGATAGAAGGGATTATGTTTTGATTGACGCTCTGCACAAAATGTCTAAAGAATTCCTTGTTCAATACAAACAATTAATTGGGCCATATCATCCTACAAAATACCAATTGGCCATAGATCAATGACGAGGAGTCAAACCAAGCCATTCTTGAACTAAATTGAGTCTGATTAAGGCCTTTTTTTAGATTCATTTCTATCAAAGATCAAATTTATCTTATTTTTAATTTGACTTATTTTATTCGTTTAATTTATCTTCATTGGGACATTATTTAGTTTAAATTTAAACTTTTTTTTAGATTGGATATGATTAGATTTGCTTTAAGATAATTGTCCTTGTATCTCTATATAATCAGGGACCCTTAATTTATAATTGAGTCGTTGATTGATTGATGAATGAATGAAATTTGATTATTTGCAAGGCTGATATTCAAGTAATGCACTTGGATTGCTCCAAGTTGTGAGCACGGTTGTTCCTCTCTCCTTTTTTCAAATTTGATATTAGAGCCTTACATAAGTATTCACATCAATGCCTTACTTTAATCCTTTTGGCTCTAAATTTATAAACTTGCATTTTGCATCTCTTCATCCTATCCAAAATTGCAAGATCAACTGTGACTTTGAATTTATGATTGAATCGTTGATTGATTGATGAATGAATGAAATTTGATTATTTGCAAGGCTGATATTCAAGTTATGGACATGGATTGCTCCAAGTTGTGTGCGTGGAGTTGTTTTTTCTCTTCTTTTATCAAATTTGATATTAGAGCCTTACATAAGCATTCACATCAATGCCTCAATTTAATCCTTTTGGCTGTAAATTTATAAACTTGCATTTTGCTTCTCTTCATCCTATCCAAAATTTCAAGCTCAACCATGACTTTGATTTTTGTGCTTATACACTTAATAAATATTGCTCATTTTTGCCCCATGTTTCACACATTTTCACCTGCAAAATCTTCCTTATATTTGCCATGCTCTCAAACTCACTTACCTGGTGCAAACCCATACTCACATTCTCATGTTTCCACCCCCGCATCCAACTTCATGCTATTGCACAAAAAAGAAAAAAATATTTCACATATTTTGCTTGCTCATGTTCTCCTTGCTTCTCAAATTGCAACTGCTTCAACAGTGCCAAATATCCTAATTTTTTCTTGGCCCTTGTTCGCTATCTCAGTTATAGTCCCACATGTGACTTAGCTTGCTTGCAATCACTTCGTTCACAACCCCTACTTCACACACGTCATTCAATCATCGCTCACAACTTTACCTGCTTGTGCCTGCATTATGCTTCAATCCTAACAAATTGCGGTTCCTTCTGTCTAATTTTTTTTTCTGAATCCATTCTTTAAGAACTCTGTTTGCAAATCTGCAAGCACAGCAGGTGTCACCTTCGATAGCTGCACCTTTGCTTCACTGCTGGTCATCTAATGTTGGTTACCACTTATCCAACAATTAAAGGAAGAATTTTACCTTTAAGAAATGCTTGATCCTATTGAGATAAAGTATAATCAGTGTTAATATTAGGATACTTGTGTATCTACGGTACATCTTATAACTTTGTGTGAACAACTATATATCTATCTTCACTTAAAATCAACGTAGCCATAACCTTGCCTATTTCCTTACATGGTAAGCTTACATGCAAGTTAACTGAGTGCTCTACTAACTATTATGTTATTTTAATCTCAAATATTTCTCACATTGTTAAGGGCTTTGAACTTGATTTTATATTGGAAGAAAATTGATTAATTTCATTATCTGCTAATATTTACTTCAAGTAAATCTATCTTCCTATTACTACGATATCCTACTAGGTTGCACCTGTGTGCTATATTGTTTTTTGCAATCATGCCACTTATTCATGAACAATTCCAAAATAAATTTGATCAATATCTTACCCAAAATTATCAAACTGAATGCTATATCACCGGTTGATTGATTGTTAATGAGCAAAGAGTTAAATCCTTGGAAGTGAACTTACACGGAGCACCATTAGATTATGTACTGGCATATCCACCTCAAAATACATGATGGGAAACTTGTTTGTACAACTAGGTGCGCCAATATGGCATCTGTTTTTTGATTAGCCACCATACTCAAAAAATTTTATACCTAACACTTGATTGATTCTAGAATTTTTGACTAGTTATTTGAGGATTTAGATTAGGTACACAACACAACAAACAATCCTGCTCAACCAGAAGTCATACCCAGACTTGTCATTGTCATCTTTACAATAACATTCCTGACCAAACTCGCCTTCACCAGGAAATAGACCAATATAAACCAATCAACCAACCTCTCTTAGAGCACTAATATTGGCCATAATTTTCCCAGTGATGATTGTCATTATTCTACTTGAAATATCAAATCAATACTCATATTGAATGGTGTTCGTGACCTTAATGCTTGTTTAGATTGGGAGCCTGAGATAAAGAATTATTTGCTTGGGATAAAGTGAATGGCATGTAATGTGTCAAATTTGTCAAGTTGAAGTTGTCTAAGTCAGTTAAACAATACTAGAATATCATTAAGCTTGACTTAAGGAGCTTCGTTGATCTATATAAGTGGGAAAAGATGAAAGGAATTCTAAGGTAGAGTCATTTAACTTTTCACCATTGAGATGGTTTAATGAGGTTCTTTTGATTTGTAGGCATTATTCTCAGCCAATTATTGGTTATCTTGATTATTTTAAGGAGCTTGAACTGAGTTATGATGTTCTTGAGATTAACTATATGTGGATCACTAGATTTATCAATGACCTTTGTCTTGAAATAAGATTAGGAACACATGTAATAACTGAAAAATAAATAAAATAAAATGAAGTATAAGAAAATGATTTTTAAGAGGTTTAGTGGCGGTTCAGATATAACCGTCAAGGGAATTTCTTTTAGGAGGCAAATGTCTCATTTTTTTTGAGTCGAACCAGACAGATAACTAACGGGATTCAATCGCTTGTTTCAGAAAGAGAGGCAACGAGAGATAGAGATTGATAGAGAGAGCAGAGAGTGAAGAGGAAGAGAACTGAAAAAAAGGTAGAACCGTGCGATTGAGAAGAAGAAGATGAAACATAAGAAGTAGAAGAAGTTGAAGGAGTAGGTCTCATAACTTGAGTGTATTTGCGTGCGCCACGACAATGAAGGCGATTCATGCGTAGATGATGGAGGAAGCATTGTATGGCTTTTGTCGCTCTTGGAGAGGAAGAAGATGAAAATTTAGATATCTTGTGAAGAAGATTTTTTGCGGAGAAGGGGGTTAGATCGAGCAGCTTAAGTGAGAAGAGGAGAGCGACTTCGTACGAGATAAGGGGGATCGAACTCTGTAAGTAGGCGAGTAATCCGATTTTTTAAAGTAGTTTTAGTTAGATAAATTTAAATAAAAAGTATGTTATAATTCCGACATTTCAAGGTTTATTAATTTAAAAAACAAATATTGTAACTAGAAGATTTTGTGGGAAAGAGGAGCTTCACATGTGAGCCGATCCAACTGTGCGAGAAAGACGTTCCAAGTGTGTTGTAGTTTGAGCCGAAACTAATATTATTAGATTTATTAAGTTCCATGGCCTTTATTATTTATTGATTCCCCTTATTTTGTATTGTGGAGTTTCCTTTTTTTATCTTTATTTCGTTTTTATTTCATTGGTTGTGCTTTTATCTCTTTTCTTACTTGAGTCCATTTTAATTGGGTTTAAATACCCTCGTTTGTTTCAATGGAAAATATGTTGCCTTGATCACCAATTCAACATGGTATCACAGCCATGTCTCTAACCCTAGAGGTTCCATCATAGCCCCTGGCCACCTGCATTCCTTTTTCCTGCCGTTTTTTCAGATCTGTAGTTTTCTTCGTTCGATTACAGATCTGCCGTTTTCTAGCTCAACAGTTTTTAGATCTGCATAATTGAACACAGACCGGGAAACAACCTTGAACTACTCCTCCAATGAACTTTCGTCATTGAACATAGACCTGGAAATAGTCGTGAACTTCTCTGTGAACTGCAGTTATTTCTTCCTGCCATGAACTATTTTTGCAGTTTTTCAGAATTCACTTGTATGTGAATCCCTTCTTGCTGTGCACTGTTTCTGCCACTGATCCTAACAGCCANTTTTTAGATTGGATATGATTAGATTTGCTTTAAGATAATTGTCCTTGTATCTCTATATAATCAGGGACCCTTGATATATAATTGAGTCGTTGATTGATTGATGAATGATTGAAATTTGATTATTTGCAAGGCTTTATTCAAGTAATGCACTTGGATTGCTCCAAGTTGTGCGCACGGTTGTTCCTCTCTCCTTTTTTCAAATTTGATATGAGAGCCTTACATAAGTATTCACATCAATGCCTCACTTTAATCCTTTTGGCTCTAAATTTATAAACTTGCATTTTGCATCTCTTCATCCTATCCAAAATTGCAAGCTCAACTGTGACTTTGAATTTATGATTGAATCGTTGATTGATTGATGAATGAATGAAATTTGATTATTTGCAAGGCTGATATTCAAGTTATGGACATGGATTGCTCAAAGTTGTGTGCGTGGAGTTGTTTTTTCTCTTCTTTTATCAAATTTGATATTACAGCCTTACATAAGCATTCACATCAATGCCTCAATTTAATCCTTTTGGCTGTAAATTTATAAACTTGCATTTTGCTTCTCTTCATCCTATCCAAAATTTCAAGCTCAACCATAACTTTGATTTTTGTGCTTATACACTTAATAAATATTGCTCATTTTTGCCCCATGTTCCACACATTTTCACCTGCAAAATCTTCCTTATATTTGCCATGCTCTCAAACTCACTTACCTGGTGCAAACCCATACTCACATTCTCATGTTTCCACCCCCGCATCCAACTTCATGCTATTGCACAAAAAAGAAAAAAATATTTCACATATTTTGCTTGCTCATGTTCTCCTTGCCTCTCAAATTGCAACTGCTTCAACAGTGCCAAATATCATAATTTTTTCTTGGCCCTTGTTCGCTATCTCAGTTATAGTCCCACATGTGACTCAGCTAGCTTGCAATCACTTTGTTCACAACCCCTACTTCACACACGTCATTCAATCATCGCTCACAACTATACCTGCATGTGCCTGCATTATGCTTCAATCCTAACAAATTGCGGTTCCTTCTGTCTAATTTTTTTTTCTGAATCCATTCTTTAAGAACTCTGTTTGCAAATCTGCAAGTACAGCAGGTGTCACCTTCGATAGCTGCACCTTTGCTTCACTGCTGGTCATCTAATGTTGGTTACCACTTATCCAACAATTAAAGGAAGAATTTTACCTTTAAGAAATGCTTGATCCTATTGAGATAAAGTATAATCAGCGTTAATATTAGGATACTTGTGTATCTACGGTACATCTTATAACTTTGTGTGAACAACTATATATCTATTTTCACTTAAAATCAACGTAGCCATAACCTTGCCTATTTCCTTACATGGTAAGCTTACATGCAAGTTAACTGAGTGCTCTACTAACTATTATGTTATTTTAATCTCAAATATTTCTCACATTGTTAAGGGCTTTGAACTTGATTTTATATTGGAAGAAAATTGATTAATTTCATTATCTGCTAATAATTAGTTCAAGTAAATCTATCTTCCTATTACTACGATATCCTACTAGGTTGCACCTGTGTGCTATATTGTTTTTTGCAATCATGCCACTTATTCATGAACAATTCCAAAATAAATTTGATCAATATCTTACCCAAAATTATCAAACTGAATGCTATATCACCAGCTGATTGATTGTTAATGAGCAAAGAGTTAAATCCTTGGAAGTGAACTTACACGGAGCACCATTAGATTATGTACTAGCATATCCACCTCAAAATACATGATGGGAAACTTGTTTGTACAACTGGGTGCGCCAATATGGCATCTGTTTTTTGATTAGCCACCATACTCAAAAAATTTTATACCTAACACTTGATTTGATTCTAGAATTTTTGACTAGTTATTTGAGGATTTAGATTAGGTACACAACACAACAGACAATCCTGCTCAACCAGAAGTCATATCCAGACTTGTCATTGTCATCTTTATAATAACATTCCTGACCAAACTCGCCTTCACCAGGAAATAGACCAATATAAACCAATCAACCAACCTCTCTTAGAGCACTACTATTGGTCATAATTTTCCCAGTGATGATTGTCATTATTATTCTTGAAATGTCAAATCAATACTCATATTGAATGGTGTTCGTGACCTTAATGCTTGTTTAGATTGGGATCCTGAGATAAAGAATTATTTGCTTGGGATAATGTGAATGGCATGTAATGTGTCAAATTTGTCAAGTTGAAGTTGTCTAAGTCAGTTAAACAGTACTAGAATATCATTAAGCTTGACTTAAGGAGCTGCGTTGATCTATATAAGTGGGCAAAGATGAAAGGAATTCTAAGGTAGAGTCATTTAACTTTTCACCATTGAGATGGTTTAATGAGGTTCTTTTGATTTGTAGGCATTATTCTCAGCCAATTATTGGTTATCTTGATTATTTTAAGGAGCTTGAACTGAGTTATGATATTCTTGAGATTAACTATATGTGGATCACTAGATTTATCAATGACCTTTGTCTTGAAATAAGATTAGGAACACATGTAATAACTGAAAAATAAATAAAATAAAATGAAATATAAGAAAATGATTTATAAGAGGTTTAGTGGCGGTTCTGATATAACCGTCAAGGGAATTTCTTTTAGGAGGCAAATGTCTCATTTTTTTTGAGTCGAACCAGATAGATAACTAACGGGATTTAATCGCTTGTTTCAGAAAGAGAGACAACGAGAGATAGAGATTGATAGAGAGAGCAGAGAGTGAAGAGGAAGAGAACTGAAAAAGGTAGAACCGTGCGATCGAGAAGAAGAAGATGAAACATAAGAAGTAGAAGAAGTTGAAGGAGTATGTCTCATAACCTGAGTGTATTTGCGTGCGTCACGACAATGAAGGCGATTCATGCGTAGATGGAGCAGGAAGCATTGTATGGCTTTTGCCGCTCTTGGAGAGGAAGAAGATGAAAATTTAGATATCTTGTGAAGAAGATTTTTTGCGGAGAAGGGGGTAGATCGAGCAACTTCCGTGAGAAGAGGAGAGCGACTTCGTACGAGATAAGGGGGATCGAACTCTGTAAGTAGGCGAGTAATCCGATTTTTTAAAGTAGTTTTAGTTAGATAAATTTAAATAAAAAGTATGTTATAATTCTGACATTTCAAGGTTTATTAATTTTAAAAAACAAATATTGTAATTAGAAGATTTTGTGGGAAAGAGGAGCTTCACATGTGAGCCGATCCAACTGTGCGAGAAAGACGTTCCAAGTGTGTTGTAGGTTGAGCCGAAACTAATATTATTAGATTTATTAAGTTCCATGGCCGTTATTATTTATTGATTCCCCTTATTTTGTATTGTGGAGTTTCCTTTTTTTATCTTTATTTTGTTTTTATTTCATTGGTTGTGCTTTTATCTCTTTCCTTACTTGAGTCCATTTTAATTGGGTTTAAATACCCCTGTTGGTTTCAATGGAAAATATGTTGCCTTGATCACCAATTCAACATGGTATCACAGCCATGTCTCTAACCCTAGAGGTTCCATCATAGCCGCTGGCCACCTGCAGTTCTTTTTCCTGACGTTTTTTCAGATCTGTAGTTTTCTTCCTTCGATTACAGATCTGCCATTTTCTAGCTCAACAGTTTTTAGATCTGCATAATTGAACACAGACCTGGAAACAACCTTGAACTGCTCCAATGAACTTTCGTCATTGAACATAGACCTTGAAATAGTCGTGAACTTCTCCGTGAACTGCAGTTATTTTTTTCTGCCATGAACTACTCTTTCTGCAGTTTTTCAGAATTCACTTGTATGTGAATCCCTTCTCGCTGTGCACTGTTTCTGCTGCTGATCCTATCAGCCGCAGGCTCCAACAAACAGCCGGCCTTCCTTCTACCTGCAATTTTCTTTTGCCAAACCAGCATTTTTCTTTTGTCATAATACTACCACAGAGTTCATCGATGGATCAACATCTCAACATTTTTTTTGGCTCAGTCACAATTATGGCGGATTCCTCCAACTTTGAACCACTTTCAGAAGGTGTTGTTGATTCCACCGGAGGGTCAACTCCAAATTCCACTCCCTTGAAGTCCGAAGAAATGGAAACCAACTTGAATTTCTTAACACAACTCATAAACTGAACAATAATAACTTTCTCCAATGGTTTGAAGTGGCGTTATTGTTCATCAAAGGACGTGAGAAGTTTGATTACCTCACAGATATTGTTCGTGAGCCTCCAAAGACTGACCCGACTTATGGGGCTTGAGAAGCGGAGAACTCCATGGTCATATCATGGCTGCTCAACTCCATGGAAACGTCAATTGGTCGTTCATACATGTTTCTCCCTTCAGCTGGTGTCCTTTTGACGGCTGTTTGTGATATCTACTCAGATGCAGGAAACTTTGACCAACTCTATGAGGTGTTTAAGAAAATTCGAGAGACATAAGAGGGGTCAAGGACTGTGACCAAGTACTATAATGACTTTGTTGTACTATGGATGGAGTGTGACCTGTACTACGACTACACATGGGATTCTCCAGCCGACCTTTCTCTCTTCCAAAAGATTGTAGAACAGGATCACATGTTCCAATTTTTGGCTGGTTTTAATAAAGATCTCGACGAAGTCAGAGGTCGTATTTTGTTGGGACCCTCTTCCCTTTGTTCACGCTGCCTTCACTGCGATTTCCCGAGAAGAGAGCCGGAGACTTGTCATGCTCAACACTTCTACTCCTTCAGCCGAATCGTTCGCCTTGATATCGAATCGTGCTCAGCCCTCTTTCATGCCCTCTCGGACCGATCACCTCCCTTGTGAATACTATCACAAACTCAACCACTCGAGACAAGTGTTGGACGCTTCATGGTAAACCAACAAACAAATTTTCATCCAAATACTCTGCTACCAAGGGTCTCATGACGACGTCCGAATCTACCATGATTTAACCAACTCCTACCTGGAACATCCCGAAATACTTCAAATTCCTGAAAAACCTTGTGGAGCAATTGATCAGGCTATTTGGAGCCAATCAATTATCTGCAAGTGCTTCTACCTCCCACGTCCGACAAGGTAATCTTCCTATGACCCTCACGGTTTTTTCCTTCTCTAGTCCATGGATTGTTGATTCAGGTGCCACATATCACATGATTGGATGCTCGCATGTTTTCTCAACTTATTATTCATCCTCCGGGAAAGATATTGTCAGAATTGCCGATGGCTCTTTTAATTTTATTGTTGGTAAATGATCGTTTGTACAAACGATTGGTTTAACTTTGAAGTCTGTTTTACATGTTCCTCTTTTGCAATGTATTTTGTTATATGTCAGCAAGTGAATGAATGATATTAATTGTGTTGCTAATTTCTTTTCTGATGATTGTGTTTTTCTAGTTCGTCGTTTGTGGTGGAACTGTTAAGAGGGTAGCTGGACTTTATTACTTCCAAGAGAAGAGCACAGGGAGTGAGGAAACAACTCTCAGGAGTTGCACCTTATCTCGAGTTATTGAATGTCACATTATGTTGCACGATCTTTTGGGTAAT
Organism: Phalaenopsis hybrid cultivar; assembly: GCA_002079205.1. Classification (NCBI taxonomy): domain Eukaryota; kingdom Viridiplantae; phylum Streptophyta; class Magnoliopsida; order Asparagales; family Orchidaceae; genus Phalaenopsis; species Phalaenopsis hybrid cultivar. The sequence continues at coordinate 13,090 of JXCR01142898.1, read as the reverse complement.
CCTAGTTTCCAATATTTAAAAAAATTATATCTATTGATTTTTGCTAATAAAAATCTTTCTAATTTCAATTGTGAGACATGTTAATTAGTCAAGTATCGTCGGGTCCATTACCCACCCCTCACACACCTTTTGCTCCTTTCTCTCTCATTCACAATGATTTATGGGGACCTTCTCACATTCTTAGCTACACTAATAAACAATAATTCCTAACTTTGATTGATGACTACACTCGAATGACGTGGGTCTACATTTTAAAAGATAAATCGGTGGTTGCTGTCACCTTCCAAAACTTCTACACCTTCATTTTAACTCAATTCAAAACTTCTATTAAGGTACTTCAGATCGACAATGCCCATGAGTTTTTCATTTCTATTTTGAGTGAATTCTTGGTGAGCAAGGGCATTCTTCACCATAGCTCGTGTAATAGCACGTTTCAACAAAATGTGGTACCCGAGAGGAAAAACCATCACCTCCTTGACGGGCTCGTTTTATCATATTTCTATCCAATGTCCCTAAACGGTTTTGGAACGATGTCACACTCATTGCCACCTATCTCATAAATAGAATTCACAAGTTCTGAACTCCCTTAGTCGTCCTAATTTCATACTTTCCTGTCAATCGGATCTTCTTCACCTTAGACCTCAAGATTTTTTGATGTACTGCTTTTGCTTGGAACACTTCCCTCAGAGTAAACTTGATCCTAGATCCATAAAATTGATCTTCCTTGGGTACTCAGCCACTCAGAAGGGGTATCAGTGTTTCAATCCTACCATTAACAAAATTAATGCAAGTGTTGATGTTTCATTCTTTGAACGTGTTCCCTATTTTCGTAGCTCGACCTTAAGTGAGGGGGAGCTTGGGTTCTTAGACGCTGTCCCTTTTCCTACTCTTTCGAATGTTTTTCCCATTGTTCCTTCCATTGAGGAGTCCTCTATTCCGGTAAGTACACTATCCAGTGAGTCCTCTGATTCGGTAAGTGCACCATTTAATCTTACTATCCGTGTCTACAGTCGACGCACTCATCCCAAGGCTCCTACTCTGGTGTCGGTCGTCAACATGAGAAAAATATATTTAATTTGATTTAATATATGTAGTTTATAGTTTTGAAAAGTGACATTTTAAGTTTTGAAAATACAAGACCTAACCGATCTTGTACAGAAAGTAGAATTTATGACATCATTCTGGTCTGCGAATCATTTATTTTGACCGACAAATTTCACTATCTATTATAAAATATTAGACAGAATTTATATTAAGTGAGTTTTAAAGTTTCTTATAAGGACAAACTCTTATAGTTAATTATATCTTAAATGGCCGAAGTCACCTAAGAAAACTCTGGATTTCGATCAGAAGATATTTTCTTGAAGAATTTCAAAGTTTAGAGTTTCAAGGTCGGACAAAGAAATTTTAAATGAGAAAGATCAAATAGGAACAATTATTTTTTGAATACAAAGGGAGAAAATAAGGGGATGTCACGAACCCTAAGGAGAACCTCGATGACTTCCCAAACTATCCTATGGTTTGACTTCAATTTTGATGAGATATTATTAGATGTTTCTTCATGCCAATTTTATTATGTAGACAAATAGCCTGGAAGATAGGAGAGTTTATGTAGTATCGAGCGACAACCTCAGATTCTAAAGCGAGTCAGAGCTTAAATTGCACAACATAACTGTGCAAAGGCCTAAAGATAAGTTGAGTATTGATCTCGTACTAAATGAGCTACCTCGGAGTCCTATGACTTGTTTTTTTTAAATTCGAAGGAATGGTTTAGCCGATGTAGATTTTTTTTTGCTATTGTAGATTATCATCCCCCTGTCTGCTTCAGCTTGCCCCGAGCTCCTTGTTGAATCAACTCCAAGTGTCAATTATGTTGTGTTCATTTAGTTGAGATGTTCTGAACGTCTAAATGTTTAAATTGCATATGGGGAATTAAAATTTGATTAGAGCGACACTGGTTAGGATCCCACGGTTCCCTTATTCGAATACTATTATTTTTTCTTGAATTTACCTAGTGTAAATGAGTTATTAAACTCGTTTAAACTGAAAAATCTCGTTAGCAACCGTAGGTTTCCTCATTCGAGGAATTCTGTTAAATCTAAAAGTGGTGTATTATGTTAATTGTTTTGCAAAGGTTTAATCTTATGTTTTGCAAGTTGTTTATTTTAATTTTGAAAATTTTATATACTAAACCTGCATAATATATTAAGGCAGTGGTAAATAAAGTGACAGAAGAGAAGTAAACAAACAGTAAAAGCGTATCTATCATCTCCTTGCTGCCTCTGCTGAAATGTTAGTATTATAACATGCATATATTTTAAAATGTAAATCAATTAAATGCAAACTAGGAGAGAGATTGTTCACTGACGCGATATTTGATGTCATTTGTTGCATCCGCTTTAAATTGATTCTCGCAATTATCCAATGCCTCGATCGTGATTTATCTCACAAAGGCACACCAAGAAGTTGGTATGAGAATTCGGTTCAATAAAAGATTGTACAAACTAATGTATGAATGTACTAGTGAAAAGTATGTAAACAATCGAGTGCATTGAGTATGCATGTCGCCCAATTCCAATGCATTTGAATATTTAATACTTAGGCCTCACTTACACACATAATACTCATTTCTTATATGTTTACATATCTCATACTTAAGCTTACTTTTAACATTTATTTTTACCCAAAACTTTCATAATATATCAAAAGATCATTAATGGAACTTCTCATGCATGAATACAAGAGGTGCACATGTAAAGGACATAAAGCTTATGGTGTCAGATATGTAAATACATAGCCATGGAGTAAAGCATACGTAAGTCAACCTATATAGGAAACAAACCTATGCTTAGCCCATGACAAACAATTCAAATTTGCTTTAAAAGTGATACCAAACCTATCATGTAGTTCATCTAAGATAGTCTTTCATGTAAAAGTAAAATAATGCTTCCAACTTTATTTCAAGCATATCATCCGATTCTCCTGTATCTACATCCAAACTTGATCACCACATTATCACTTCCCGAATTTCTTTTATGTTATATCAAAAGTGTCATCAAGGTAATCTTTCATATATGATACTCCTAAAATATAGTATTTATGTACATATTTTTATACCTATTTTTGAGATATTGCGCTTTAATGAAAGGTATTTGTTTGTTTTTCTTTCAGTTACAATCAAATGAATGAAAAATGGTGAAAGGAATGACATAATGATCAAATTTGGTGCAAAAATGAACTGAGGCATTTAAGCGCCCAAGATTGACGCTTACGTGCTAGTTAAACAGAGAGAGCCGCGCCAAAGCGCCAGGTACCCTGCGCTTAAGCGCCAGAAGTAGTTATTTGATGATTCATTAAATTTGAACAAATTTTTGAAGAGGTGTTTGAAACAACCTTTGGTAAAAACGTGAGAATGGTTAATGAACACAAAAATTCATTTAATTGGATTTTGAAAGGTGGCAACTTCTAAAAGATTCATTGAATGAAGACACATTTTAAAAAGACATCGAGACACCTCTTGGATTTTTATTAAAGAAGACTTGGATCATCAAGGGAAGAGGCTAATCGCCAATCATCATCCATCCAACCAGAGTAACCACCATACGCCTCCGTCGACCACTTATTCTTTTTATTTTGAGTTTTAGTTTGTATTGTGAGTGAAGGAAGATATTCAAAGGAACTTCAAGACATTTGGTGGAGATGATTTGAGATAAATTTTTATTTTTATGACTACATTTGATTTTACTTTAGACTTCTTGTTTGAGCGCATGATTTTTACTTTCAAACTCAATTGTGATTGTTTTTTCTCCAAGAATTATGAGTAGTTTTCTTTATCTTTTTCTTTAAAATGATAAGTGATTAAGTATTAATGAGAAGTTGTGTGAAGTATTAGACTTTAATGTAGGAAGAAATTGTGATTATTTTAAATTTTGTATTTCATTTACTTGTTGATTTGTCCAATTAAGATGTTAATACCTGTTGTGAGAACATGTCAGATCCGAGATAGTATTGTCTCAGCCAACAAATTGTAAGAATCACATTTGATTTCATGGGTGAGAATGTAGTTTATGGGGTTGAATGCAAATAAATAGGAAAATAAATTTTGAAGGGTATAAAATTAGATGACTTTAGAGTGACAGACTAAAACCCCCAATTTAATTTATAGTTTTAGGTTTTGATACGAGATGTTAGCCCCCAAGTGGAGGGATAAGAGAGAACTCTAGAGTGAGAGCTAATATCTTCCTTACCTAACCTGTCTTCAAGACTATTCAAACTATAGATTAACCAATGCTCTTTATAGCATCTCTAGTAATGGTAAAGAATAATATTGCTCTAATTTGACACAACACAATTAGAATGCTTCCACAACAGAATTCCTATACTTGTTGATTCATGATAAGGGAAAAAAATATTTTATTCATTTTGCCTTCATCTTGCAAGTAATTAGTTAAGTTAGTTAGTTGCTTATTTTATTTTCAAATTATCAAAAATGACAAAAAAATTGAACTTTCATTCTTATTTTAATATCTAGAATTTAAGTAAGAATATTTAGTAGAATTTTGTTATATAGTTTCTTCTATTTTGTAAGTTGCATACTGTAGTTTTCCCTGTGGGTTCGATATTCGGGGCTTAATAAAAAAATCCTATATTACTTGATAACGATATATATACTTGCGTAGTATCCCATATTTAAATATTATAACTGTATTCCTATTTGCTTCGAAGTTGAGAATTTACCTAGCTTTTGCTTGACACTAAATTTTTGGTTTTGTTGCAAAGTAAGAATCATTATTAAGTAAATTAAGCATATAATCGCATACATAGCAATTTGACATCTATAAAGATAATCGCGATCAATATACATGTACAACAATATGTAAATAACCCAAAGTATCTGATATGCATGTCATTCGATTTTTTACATGTTTACATAATTTGCACCCAAACCTCATAGCATATTAAAAATATCACAAATTCAACCTCTCATGCATAAACTAAGCAATGCATATAAAAGAAACTAAAACTCAAGGTGTTAGATATGTAAACACATAATGATTACCGCATATGAATCACCAATAATAAAGGAAAGCAATAATACTCATAGAAGTGCACCCAACGGTATTGCCAAACCTTTTGATTTTTATGTATTCATGCATCACATGTACTTTGTTCTTTTTTTTATATATTTCCACCAATTGAATTTTGATAGCATATCAAAGATATCATTAGTAAAACTTCTATACACAACATCCAACTTTGATGCATTTACATATCTAACACATAAAGCTCAAGTTTCATATATGCATGCTATCGATTCAAATGACATGTGTATAAATATGAAATTTTAAGTATGAGTTATGTGAATACATAAGAATGACATGTATTGCATGTAGATGCACCAACATAAAAATTTACCTCCTGGATTTGGAATCCCATCTCGACAATCAAATGAAACAAAATAGTATGTCTGAACGAGTAACACAACATAAGGATCACATAAATTCCCCTTTCTATATATTTTTCTTACTTATCAAAGCATTCTATGAATCCAAAAGGAATTCATAATACTAGTGACTTATGAAAAATTCATGTATTTATCAAATGAAGACTTACCTTTTATAAGTTTTTATAGGCTCTGCACAACTTAGCGAAGAAGAAGCTTATGTTTGCTTGACACCTTCGCGGAATGAGACAACTATTCGGTAAACATTCGATTTGGAGATCACCTCGCAATAAACACAAAAAAAGAAAAGATATATGTGAGTATGTGTTAGCTCCAATGTAAAGTTATAACTCTTAAAGAGTTTGTAATTGGGAAAAGGTGACATTTGCATGCATGCCACAACTCTTATGTGTTCACACATCTAAACTCCAAACTTTAATTTATACATGTATGCCCCTTTACCTTGTGCATGAAAGGGTGCTTTCCACTTTGGAAAAGTGATACTAATGTCATTTTTGTGTGATGTCAAAAATCTAAGTGTATTGTGAATACGCACTGAAGTCAAAAATCTAAGTGTCGTGTGCGTGAACGTGCGAATTGTGGCGTTCGTGTATTGTGAATACGCACGAAAGTCATATTGGGCTTTCTAAGTTTTTTAAATCCTATGGGAACTGTCTTTGGGCCTCAACGTGCTGGTCCTAGCCACTTAACCCAATCGGTAATGGTACATGATCTTAGCTGCTCCACCAGATGGTGACAACTTAAAACCACTCGACCAAATGGGGATGGCTTGGGCTCACCCATATGAGGCCCCATAAGGGAGTTAAGAGATGGTTTGAGCTTGTAAATGGTGTGGGTCCCGCCACTAATCCTTTAAGATAGTCACTGGGAAAGTCCTAGGGCTAGATCCTAGGTTCTATGAAGAGGAAGAGAAAGATCTCAAAAATGAGGTCAATATCTGGAACTTGCTATCTCCTTACAGGAACTTGACTCCAATCCAGGCGACATCCTCAGCATGACCCCTCCTCCGAATGAAGTGAGTTCTCCGAGTAAGGTATGCTCCCCCTATTTTATGGCAAAATGTCTCCTTCCCCAATTTATTATTGTCCTATAGAGCATTTGCTACTGCCTTGACGGACCGTAAGATCCCATCTACTATTGAGATTCGTCTTGCTGATCCAGCCTGGAAAACGACAATAATGGAGGAAATGAATGCCCTCCGGCGGAACTATACGTGGGACGTCGTTGATGTTCCTCAATGTAAGAAAAATGTGAGGTGCCGATGGATTTCAACATCAAGTTCAACTCTGATATATCCTTTGAACTTAACAAGACACGATTGGTCGCCAAAGGGTACTCACAGGCCTACGGATTGACTATGAAGAGACATTTACTCCAGTGGCCAAGTTATACACTATTTGGGTACGTTTTTTCTTTGCGGTGAATCTGGATTGACTTTTTTTCCAATTAGATGTCAAGAATGCGTTCTTGAATGAAGGGCTTATATAAGAGGCATACACGTCTCCCTCCTGGTTTTGACTCTACTGCCTCCAGAGGGCAAGTGTGCAGACTGCGAAAATCCCTTTATAGACTAAAGCATTTTTCAAGGGCCTGGTTTCATGCGAAATCCCTTTATAGACTAAAGCATTTCCCAAGGCCTGGTTTGACAAAGTCACAAAGGTGGTTATGGGTCATGGTTTTACTTAGGCTCAGTTAGATCACACTCTCTTCTTCTGAAATTTCTCAAATGGCTAGGTAGCTATCCTTATTATTTATGTTGACGATATTATTTTTACAGGAAACGATCTCCCAACATTGGAATCCTTATTGCTAAGTCATTTGAAATGAATGACTTGAGATCTCTTCGGTACTTCTTAGGCATGGAAATGACTCAATTATTTCGGGGCATTGCCTATCTTAGCGTAAATTTGTGGTTGATCTTCTGATAGAGAACAATCTTCTTCTGTGTAAACCCGTGGCTGTTCCTATGCATCCCAACAAAAAATTATCTGACATTTTCAATGTTGTGCTAATCAACAAGTCTCGCTACCAATGCCTGTGGGAAAACTCATACACCTCGCCCATACTTGCTCGAAATATGTCACACTGTTGGTATAGCGAGTCAATTCATGATCGACGTTCCACCCTGGGGTATTGCTCATTTTTATGGGGAAATCTTGTCACAAAAAAAAAGAAACAATCTGTGGTTGCTCGGAGCAGTGCTGAAAATGAATTTCGATCCATTCCTTGAGGATCTGTGAAGTTCTCTGGTTACACATCATGCTCTGTGAACTTCGTATGCCAACCTCCATCCCGATGCAACTATTTTGTGATAATAAGGTCACCATCAGTATTGCTCATAATTTAATCCAACATGATCATATGAAACATGTGGGGATTGACAAACACTTCATTAAGGAAAAAATTGAGTCATGGGAGATTTGTGTTCTTTTTGTGTTCTCTAGTGGTCAATTAAAAAATATCCTCACAAAAAATCTTCCTTGTCCTTTGTTCGATGACTTAAATTCCAAGTTGAACATGATGACATCTATGCTTCAACTTGAGGGGGAGTATTAGATTTATTTATTTTCCATAGCCATCCTTGTTTATTAATTCCCCATATTCTGCATTATGGAGTTTCCTTTTTATCTTTATTCTGTTTTTATTTCTTTGATTGTGTTTTTATTTTTTTCCTTGAGTCCATTGTAATTGGATTTAAATACCCCTCCTTGTAACAATGAGAAAGATGTTGCCTTGATCACGAATTCAATAATGCATGTAACAATGCTTACAAGATTGACTTTTAATGGGACAACAACATTTCCGCTACTTTAGACGTAGCAAATTTGACTCAGTGCTATGAGGAACCATAAGCTTTAACTACAAAAGATGGGGTTGAAGCTCCTCAATTCCCCAAAGACTGATGCAAGTGCGTCTCCCGCACAAGATGCGTGATGGGCGGCCTCTTGTTGCCAAACCGGGCACAATTGTTACATGAACCGATTCATCCCAAGGGAGGATGGAACCACATGATTACTCATTCTTGGGGAATTGCCACCTAACTTAGGGGGCCCCCGGTATTATCTATTATAATAGTATTTATATGTTATTTTTTGTGTTTTAGGTCAGTTTTTTATTCAGATGTTATGTTGTTGGCTCCTTTTTCCCATGCTAGGGATGTATTTGAGGACAGTTGGTGCTCCAAATGTATCCCGCTCCAAGGTGGTGATTGTCTCTTTTGTTGCCTCTCTTTCCTGCGCTCCTCTACTTGTCACACTCTCTAGGAACCCTTTGCTTGCTGCTGCACCCTCCCACAACCTTGCCGCCTGTTGACGCACCTTTCCACAACCGCTTGATTGCTTTCCAGTCGCCAAACCACCTTCTCCTTGCTGCCGCTAAACCTCCCTACCACCTACAACTCTCTGTTTCCACTATCTTGACACGCAACTTACCACCGTCAACCCTCGCCCTAAGGGGTCCTTTGTATATGTGTCATTGTTTTCCTATTTTTTAAGCGTCTTGTTTGTAACCCTCCTTGGAATTTCAACAATAATTTTAGCATTCCGTTGTGATTTTGGGTTAACTCAAATATCACTTATTAATTTATCTCTTGAATCTAATTATTCTTAAGACTTTTTTTAGGAGAGCATTTATGTGTATTGGTTCCCAAAGCTTATGCTTTAGCGATCATCTCATTTGATTGATCCATGGGACATTCTATTACTTCAGTTTGGGTTGTTTTTCCATATCCAAGTATTTATTTCTTTAATTAACCCATTTTGTACTTGCTTGGCCCAATTTTTTTGTAAATTGCTTAAGGTGGATAATGCTATGGCTAGGCTTTCTAGGCCTTCAGTTGTTAGGATACTGATTGAATTGTATGCTACTTCCCCTCCAATGAAAATAATTTAGAGTGGTTCCATATATATTGGTTTTAGCTGAAAGCTAATTTTTATGGCATTCTTCTTTAATATTCTTCCTGGTGAATAATTAAGCATAATTAATGAGAATACTTTACAGTGTGCCTTGAGCTGAAAAATCATAAGCATCCTAATAGTGGTGATCTTTCATCATATAAGAACCCATCTTCTAATGCAATGGTGGCATTTTCAACTACTTCTAATCTAGTTTACATTGAACTCTAAATCAAATTTGAGATTTACCTTAAAATTTGTCACAACCCAGCACAGGAGTTTGAAATTTTTAAAGCGAGAACGGTTGGTCGGATAAAGAAAAACTATCTAACCGTTTTATTTCATACTTAAAATAAAATGTAAAACATAAAAGTGTCATTCTATTTATAAAATTTAAATTTACAACCGATTTGTATAGATTTTTAAATATTTATAAGTGACAAAATAAAACTAACACACAATACTTATCGGTTTGTGCTCCGCAGCGTCTGCACACGTATTCTCGGGGGTTTGTCTAGCCTAAAGTTGTTTTCCTGTAAATGTTAGTAACTAAATGTTGAAATTAAAACTACTTAGTTGGCAAATGTTTCAAAATGATAATAATTCTCATTTTAAGCTATTTTGTAAAATTACAGTAAACAGTAAAAAAGACTATGAAGTAACAAGAAGTGGTAAAGAAATCACTTTCATTTATTTATGTTGTACTTTTCATTGTTGGGAGTTACCGTCTAAATGTTAACATGTGTTAGTATTTTTCAAGCCACCATAAAGGTGGGTAACCATTTTCATTTTCATTTTTGTGAACGGAGATGTTGCGTTTTTCTGTTAGTACCATCCAGGGGTGACTCCTATATACAAACATTTATCATATTTTATTTCTGTTCTTGCATTGAACATTTAGAAAAACATANAAACATGAATTTTTACATTTTAAAAGAAATGTTGAAAAACAATAAAAACATGTATAAATAACAAAACTATTGTAAAATAAAACTATTTACCCAACAGTATAGACTGTTGGCTGTTTTTTCCTTTCAGTGAAACTAGTTCTTAGGTGTGCCTATAATCAAAATTTAAATATAATTAGCTTATATTCAGAGCTAATCTTCTTTCATATTTATTCTTGATTTATTGTTATTATTTTCACAATTTATTATTATTTACATATACCTATAAAAATATAGTGTCCAAGTTTTTTTTTTTTTTTAAATACGTGACTAATCGATTCAACTATATTTTTATCTTAATATTAAGCAATCTCATCAATTAGTATTTTTATATACTATAAAATATTGAATTCAAATAAATTGCTTTTGTAAACTTTTTTTTAACATGCTTAACTTAGAAACAATTTAATTTGGATTCTAAACTTAATTTAATTAACTGTCATTGCCGGTCCCAAGACCGAATGTGAAAAATGGAGGGTTGGGTTAGAAAGTCGACATCGAGCATAAAATTTGTTGGAAAACTCATGACATGAATTCTTTTGATCATTGTGTAAGTGCTAGGGCGTCCCTTGGAAGCGACGCGCTGTATAGTCTGAATACAGTGAAAAGTGTGCAAGGGTTGCTACACCGGCGCTTGGTTGTAGTGTTAAATAAGCAAAAGTTCTCACATTACGGATGAATGTGGGTAAAAAGTTAGTCCATGAAACTAATGAAATTAATATTAGAATAATATCTTGGAATATAGGTACTCTCAATGGTAATTAATGAAATTAGTCGATATTATGATTCATAGAAAGATTAATATCTTATTTATTCAAGAAACTAAATGAGTTGGAGAAAGGCTAAGAAGATTGATAACTTAGGTTTTAAACTTTAGTATTCTTGGAAGAGTTGCACTAGAAATGGTGTTGGGATAACTATAGATAAGAGCTTGAAAGATAATGTTGTAAAAGTTAATAGAGTTGGAGATAAAATTTTAGCCCTTAAGATTATCATTGATACTAAAATTTTTAATATTATAAGTGTTTGTGCTTCTCAAGTAGGTTTAGATATAGGGTTTAAAGATAAATTTTATGACTTAGAAGACTTAATACAAATGATACCTCTTGAAGAAATAATTTTTATTGGAGGAGATTTAAATGGACACATAAGTAGAGTGGTAGAAGATTTCAGAAATATTCATGGTGGCTACGATTTTGGAGTGACTAATGAAGAAGACAAAGTCTTTAGATTTTGCTTTAGCGTATGATTTTGTTATTACTAATAATTTATTCAAGAAAAGAGATGAACATCTTATTACTCATAATAATAGATCTAATAAAACACAAATTGATTATTTTCTTGTGAGAAGAGATCGTCAAGATTGTAAAAATTGTAAGGTTATTCAAAGTGAGAATTTATGTACCCAACATCGTTTATTAGTTTTAGATTATAAATTGAAGAGTTGTAAAATAAAGAGTACTAGGACCCATCATTGTAAAATCAGATGAGTAAACTTAAAAGACATAAATAAAATTATTTCTATGAGTAAAATTCAAGATTTCAAATTTTGGGATATTCATGATGAAGCAGATGCTATGTGGGATAAAGTAATTAACACTATTAAATAAGTAGCAAAATATGTACTTGGAGAATTAAAAGAAAAAGTTCCTATAAATAAAATTAATTGGTTGGTGGAATAATAATGTGCAAGAAAAAATAAAATATAAGAAGTTATGTTATAAAAATTGGTTTAATTATAAAAACTCAGAGAATTAGGAAAAATATCAAACGGTCCGCAGAGAGTCTAAAAGAACAATTTATGATGCTAAAAATTTTGCTTTTAATGATCTTTTTAATAGATTATATACTAAGAAAGGTGAAAAATATATTTATAAACTAGCCAAACAAAGAGAAAAGAAAAGTAAAAATTTAACTCAAGTAAAATGTATTAAATATGAATATAAAAAATTGCTTTTCTTAGAAAAAGATATTCAACAAAGGTGGGTGAGGTATTTTGATAAACTTTTTAATGAAGTTTCTGAAAATACGATCAACCTTAGTGATCTTAATATCATTAATAATAATAAAACGCTTCATTTTTACTCTCACATTTGTTAAAAAGAAGTTGAGGATGCTTTAAAGAAAACCAAGGGTGAAAAGTTTATAGGACCTGAGTATATCTCAATTGAAATATGAAAATATTTAGGAGATTTGGGAGTTTCTTGGCTTATTAAACTCTTTAATATTTTTTTAAGAACTAAAAAAAAGCCCGAGGACTGGAGGAAGAGTTTTTTGGTCCCCATTTTTAAGAACAAAGGAGATGCACAAGAGTGTGCAAATTATAGAGGGATTAAGTTAATGTGTCACACTTTAAAATTATGGGAGAGGGGAATTGAGGATATGTTAAGACGTATTACAAGATTTCTCATAATCAATTTGGATTTTTGCCGGGCAGTTCTACTATTGAAGATATACATTTATTGAGAGGTTTGATGGAGAAATTCAGAGATAATTAGGAGAATCTACATTTGATTTTTATTGATTTAGAAAAAGCTTACAATAAGGTTCCAAGAGATATCTTTTGGATAGCTCTTGAGAAGAGAGATGTTAATATGATTTATATTCAAGTCATTAATGATATGTATACTAGAGCTGTTACTTCTGTGTGAACTGAAGAAGGATTGACCAAATATTTTCCTATTTCTGTTGGATTACATCAGAGATCAGCTTTAAGCCCATACCTTTTTGCTTTTGTTATGGATGGTCTTACTGGACATTTACAGGAGGATGTACCTTGGTGTATG
>JXCR01142896.1:303663-328929 GCA_002079205.1 Phalaenopsis hybrid cultivar | reverse complement strand
CAAGACGAGATCTCATATCAATACCAGTTTTTAGTATTAGAACATATAGTCGAAGAAAGNTAACCTGCCCGTCTCGTAAACCGCTTGCTTTACTTTTTTCCCCCTCGCATTTTTAATCTGGCTTTTTCTTCTCTCTGCAACGCCCTAACAATCTCCCTTCTCTCTATGACGCTATAACCTCCGACGAGCTCTAGCAAAGGCTTCGGCGACACTTCGGCTTTGGTGAATCTTCAGATCCATCGACCAGGATCCACGGTGAGCCGAAACCTAATCTCCAACCAGCTTTGGTTCCAATGGCTTCCTTCACATTATTTTTCTGCTTGTAAATCCAAATGCCTTCACCTATACAGCTAGACATCCTACTCTAAAGTTTTCAAGTGGCCCAATACTCTAGAATTACATATATTCTTTGCACAAAATGCCTAAACTTAGATCAAGGGTAGATGTTTTAGATTGCAACTAGTATAAACGACATATAATTTGGGATTTTTCCTAGTTCCTCCTATCCAACTCTATTCTCTTGCTTCTAAACATTCTTTGGAATCTTTTGAAACTTTGTATCGATTAATGGCATATACTTCCAAGACGAGATCTCATATCAATACCAGTTTTTAGTATTAGAACATATAGTCGAAGAAAGACAAATTTTGAAGAGGCACTTGAATAAGGCAGCATTTCTTCAATGACATTTGGTTAAATTATTTTTTTTGTTGTTTTCTATGTTTTTTTATGTATTTTCATATTTATTTTAGTATATTTGCTTTGTTCATTAGTTGTTCTATGAATTTTATGACATTTGTTAAATAGCTATCTCCACCAAGTTGCCTTAGCCTTTTACCTTTGCCTACCCTAAATCAAATTTCAGTAAGAAAGTGGATTTATAAAATACAATTGAAGTCTTAAATCTCCAATATTGATCAAAATTTAATAAAGTTAACTTGTATTAACCCGAACTAGTTAAACTTTCATAATCTTATCATTTATTAGCAACTGATAAGCATCTAATTTTTATTATATTTGGGTTTAGATTTTGATCGAGTTTATTTTTGTTTTAGTTAAAATTTTGAGCGTAAATTTCATTTAGCCTTAGTTTATTTTAAATTTAGTTTTGGTTTAGTTTAATTTTAGTAATTGGTTAAATTTAGAGTTTATTTTAGTTTGTGTTATGCATAGGTTTGATTACGTGTTTAATTTAGGGAAAAGTTTAGCATTAATTGGAGATATGGATTTAATGAAAAGCTATCTATATCGTAAGTATATTTCTATGTTTGACTCGTATACTTAAGACTTTGTCATGTAAATTTTTCATGTTTGAAATTCTAATTTTATTGGTTTTATTCATATGTTTTGGCATGTCTTTATGCAAATTGTGCACCAAGGGTATTGCATATGTGACTTTGCATGCTTGCACATTCGCTATCAATTTAGAGTTCATGGCATCTCACAATGACCAGAACATATAATATTTTATATTCATTTTGAGTAGATATAATCACATGTTATTATGTAAGATGTCAACATTAATCGTTACATATGTACATATGTAAAAAAATGTATATTTGATTGATATGCTTAATGTCATTGTTCTTAAAGTTATAAAGATTTAATGGATATTCGAACTTTAAGATCATGGATGTACCATAGATTGCATGTAGAAAGAAAATAACTCACTACTAAGTTCTTAAATGGTGTTGAAGGTTTCGTTTTAGCGGCATCACAACTTTCTACTCACCTTTCATTTGCTCATGTTCGAAGCACAAAAATCAAATATTCCTATCACCAGATAAAATTATGTTGGATTTGTATCGTAGAAGATTTCAATCTAATTATTGGTATTGAACTAAACATGGAGAGTGCGGACAACATTTTGAATATGGTCAGTTTGGCGCTTCAACAAATTTTGCCCCTACAAATGAATATGATCCCACCAAATTTGAGGAAATAATATTTGATATAATAGTTTTTACTTTACTGGGTAAGTGGCTGTGGACGAGATATTAAATAGAGAAGCTCAAAAATTTTATGAATTATTGAATGTCGTACAACAGACGTTATGGGAAGGCTAAACAATGCACTATATGTTAACAGTGGCACTTAGGATGTTGAGTATTAAATCAGATTATAATATGCCTAGAGAATGTTTTAACCAAATTGCAGGGTTATTGAAGGCGATAAATCCCAATGAAAATTTAGTACGAGAGGATTGGTATAAAATGAAGATATTGGTGTCGAAGTTAAGGTTAACATCAAAGAAATCGGATTGTTGTACTAATGACTGTTTAGCATGTTGTATTATCGAGCTGACGTAATGAAGACACAATGGTAGTTTTATGGTGACGTAACGAAGACATAATGACTGTTTATGGTAATACGTAATTAAATATTTCATGCAAACGTTGGTTTTACTTGCCTCTCATTTCACGACTTCAAAAACTATTCCCATTTGTGTGTACTGCTCCTCATATGAAATGAATTCAAAATCAAACATGTGAATAATTTATTGATTCATCTGGCGAATGGAGAAGCCTGTAAAGAGTTTGATCGTATTTAACCCGAATTTGTAGAAAATTCCTGTAATGCTAGACTTGGTTTATGTGAAGAAGATTTCACATCTATTCGAGTCTTCTCACCCTATTCATGCTGGTAGGTGATGACTATGCCTTTAATGTTTCTCACATTAGTCATACTTGATCCACAGATCCTGAAGGAAAAGATTGATGTATATTTACAACATTTAAAATGAAAGCTTAAATTATTATGGGAAATAGATGTTGTCACTTGTGATATTGTATCAAAATAAAATTTTCAAATGAAAGTCGCCCTAATGCAGACAATAAATGATTTTTCTGCAGATGAAATGTTTAGGATGGAAAATTAGTTTGCCCATATTGTATGGATTTATACAAAACTTTTACTTTAAAACATGACGAAAAATTAATGGTTCGACTGTCACCGAATGTTCCTACCTATTGATCATTCATTTAAAATGATTAAAGATGCATTCTTAAAAATAGAGTTGAGAAATTAAGACATTCGCCGGAGATAATTAGGGATGATTTGTGACAGATGATTAGTGTAATTATGAAGATTATTGATTCTCTAGAACTATCTCTACATTTTTCAGATTTTGGTGTTAATCATAATTTAACTAAAATGAGTATTTTTTGGAGTATATTGTATTGGATGACCAATTTGATTAGACATAATATTGATGTCATACACATTGAGAATTTTTTTTCGATAATATCTTCAATATTGTGTTAATGTTAAGGGAAAAACTAAGGAAAATTGTTAAAGGTATATATTAGACTTGAAAGAGTATTGCGAAAGAAGGGAGTTGAAACTTTAAGCGATAGTTGCGGGTAAATTGATAATGTCTAAATTCAAATATTGTTTACTTTGAAGCGACCAAGAACAATTTGAAAATGATATTTGTCTCTGAAATTTCCTAGCGGGTATGCCTTTAACTTGAGCCATTGCATCGACTTTAGTGAGGAGCTTAAGGAAACCAAGGATGGTATGGTAGATATGCCCGAGGCAACTGTTGCATAGCTTCAGCGTCTCGCACGTCATCATAGCAAACGACCTATGATCGAGGAGAAGAACAAGCAGGAGAATGATGAGCAACAACACAATTAGTTTTTCTTTTTTTTCATGCATGTGTAGTGTTATTTCATTTAGGTTGCGAACATTATTGAACTTAATGGTTATTGGATGATTTGTTGATATTTGTTATGTTCACTTTGTTTTCTTTCAATTTTGTTGTCTATATTAGAGCTATGAGATATTGCGAATATGGTTCATAGTTATTTTGTTGAGGTATTGCATCTATGCAAAATTTAATTTACTCCTATAACCTTATTTTTGTTACAAGTTTGCAGCTGATATATTGGTCACTAATTCAGTGAATTTTTATTTGTTAATTCACTAAATTTTCAGTCCTCTTAACCTCTCTTTTTTTTTCCTAGTCTGCAGTTGATATAGTGGTCAATTATTCAGTGAAATTTTAGTCATTAATTTAGTAAATTTTCAGTTGCTAATGGATCTCTTATTCAACCGCTAATCGGTCGTTCATTCGGTTGTTAATTTTGTGAATGAAAATTTGGCCTTTATTTCAATACTTGGTTAAAGATTGAAAAATCAGTTGCTATTCAGTTGATACATCTTAGCGACTAATAAATCAGTCCCTAAACAGCAATGACTGAATTATTCAAGTGGTGTGACAAAAGGCTTTATCAGTCGACAACAATCAGTCGTAAATCAGTCGATAATCCACTTTTCCGACTGAAAATCATTGATTATCAGCTGATTTTTTAGTTGGAAATCGCTGGCTTTCTTGTAGTGGAGAGAGTCGACGCAAAAATATGCAGAAGAAGGATGTGAAGCATAGGGGGTTGTGAGCTCCTTGACTTTTTTCTTAGGTCGTGGGTGAAGAAGCCAAGGGAGGATTGCGTCCTGTGCGAAGGAAAGAAAGAATGGAGTTTTGCATGCGGTGCGCCTCTACTGTGTACGTTGAGCGGCTTCTATACGGGAAAGAGTAAGTGTCGAACAGACCAGCTTAGCGTAGGAGGGAGCCTAAATCGAGCCAATGAAGACGAAGGGTTTGGGTTAATTTTTTAGATATTTTTATATATTAAATTGGTTTGCATTTGATAAATTAATATGGAATTATGATAAATGAATTAGAAAGCATAGAATGAAGAACTCCTCGCCCATCCCTTTTCCCTATCACTCCACTAGCCACCCACCACCCACCACCCACTACCCCCACATTCCTCCATCACTCTACTGCCACCGCTACTTCCTTAATGATCTCATCATCCAATCCACCTACAACCATTTACACATAATTACCTACCTACCCAACGACCGCTGACCCTGCCGACGCCACTAGCACCTTCGAATCTCGGCCTATAGCTCTAGCTATGGCTTTGTCTGTTATTTTATTTTCTTTTGTTGAGTTGTGTTGGACAACTATTTTTATATTAATGAAAGTTTACTTTTTGTATTACACCACATCTCGACTAGTTCCGGTATCAAATAGAGTCGACATGGAACACTATATTGGATGATATTACTAACAAAGAAGCCTTTAAATCCTGTAATAGTCACAATTTGCATAGAACTTGAAAAGAGAAAGGAATTTGAAATCGGGTATTGGTTGCTTTGAAGATGAAATACAAACAGTATACAAAAATCGTAAGGAGAATAATAGATGGTGCAAGGAGTGATTGAATTCTAGACCATCACGCAATATTGTTTTTGCATGAAACACCATATTCCTAGCCGACTGATTTAGGGCCCGTTTGACTTGGCTTTCCCGCTCAGAAAATTTCGTTAAAAGCACCATCCAAAAAAACTCCATTATAAAATTACGTTCAGCAAAACAGCATGATTGTTTGAATATAAAATATGATACTCTGCTTCCTCATCGTTGTTTATACACAAATACCTCTAGACCAAGGCCAAGCAGGCCAATGCAATTCTCCCCAACCATGCGAATATCCCTCATTTCCTCACGGCGGAGCCCTGGAAGTTCTCTCGGACCGAGGTTGCCGGAAAAAGCCACTTCGCTGTCCATGATCGTTCCAGGAGTGTAAAGAAACAACCAGTAAGTTAATCGAAGATTGTAATTATGGTTTCAACAGCAGATTCTAGGACGAAATTAGAGTTTAGTGGGAAGGGTGAGATGCGAAAGTGCAGGGCAGAGGAGCGAGAGTGCTTCTTCACTACCAAACTCGGAACATAGATCGCAAGGCTAGCACAAGTTCGTCTTCCAAAATGAGACATAATCCGCGCTGCGGCGGACGAAAGCTTCAGAGAAGATACTCATCTAAACAGTGCTCCTCCATTATCTCCACGTCCGCCAAACTGCAGNCCACATCTAAGTGAGTGTGTTTCTCTACCACCACAACCTCCTCTATTTCTTCATCCCATGCTTCTTCATCACTTTGTGAGAACTTATTGTTGACCTCATTTTTAGTAAGGTCTTAGTCTCCTACTCCTAGAACCCATAATCTAGCCTTAGGAGTTCCTTGTTGACCATCCTAGCGGACTAGTAATGGAGCCCACCTCCCGTAGAACTTCGATCCACTTCTTGACTCATTTTTTTGTGAAGAACTCGCATGAGTGGTGCCAAACACTCTACTCGTAGTTGCAAGGGCTAGGGACCAACATGTAGAGGACCTGAAAATGAGTTCCTATAGGATCAAACGGCCTTAGGTGAACCCATTTGTGACTCGAATACTCGCGAACGCCGTAATTCACGCACTCTCTGCACCACACACGACTTTGACTTGATTTGACTTGCCCACCAGTGAGTTTGTCCGGACGACCCCGAATGACGAAACAGACTGCACCAACGTATCTAAAACGTCAACTTTGGCTAGGAAAGACACCCATATCATTTTGATTTCGCGCGCGAGCGACTAGCAGGGATATCAATGCACTTTTTTATTAGCGGTACGTGGGCCCGGGCTCAACCCGGGTTCGACAGGTTCGATTCAGGCTGGACTCAGGCTAAACGATTTCAGATTTCAAATTTCAAATTTCAAATGAATTATTTAATCAGCCTTAATGAAATTTAATTAGGAGCTCTTATATGCCGACTCCTCCCCCATTGGAAATTCATTAATTCCGCGCCAATATCCCGTAACCTTCCTTTGCAATTCCCCGAATACAAGATCTCACTGAAAGCATTTAGCCTCCCCCTTCCTCAGAACGAGATTCCGAGCTCTCCCTCTACACCAAGACCTTCACCTGCCTCGCCTCCCCCTCGCGCGATCTCCTCCTTCTCGCACCGATGACCCCCGCTCGAGACTCGCCTGCCTCGTCTCCTCTTCCCCTCACTGAACCCCTCTTCTGCATCGAACCCATCCGCCAACTTCATCTCTCCCGTTCTCCCGTTCTCCCGCATCAAAGTCGCTCGCCTATTCCCTGCACCGAAGTTCGCATACTCCTTGTACCGAAGCTTAGCTCGCCTCTCTCTTGCTGACGATAAATCTCGCTCACCGTTCCTTCTCCCGCACCGAAATCGCTCGATCCCGCTCTCCCTCTACGCTCGATAGCTCCTCTCTCCGGCTGGCCCTCCTCCTCGCGCCTGCTTCTTCGCTCGCAATCCTGCTCTCGAGAGATCCCACTTGCACTTGACAGCTCCTCTCTCCCGTTCACCCTCGTCGGCTTCCTGCCCGCTCGCCCTCTCCTGTCTTGATCGAAGCCCCGTTCGCCTCTCGTCCGCACCGAAGTCGCTGGCCCTCCTCTGCACGAAGCCGCTTAGCCTTCTCATATACATCTGATTCGCCTCCCCCTGCTCTCGACAGAACACTTTCGTTCTCTTTCGAATCTCTCTGTGTCGATCGTCTGCCACACTTTGACGTGCAGGTTTGAACTCCCTGATCTTACCTTCTACTTTGATTATTCCTTTTAGTTCACCACAAACCTTTTATCGAAGTATTTGGTTCTAACAATTGAAACTTTCTGAGCTTATTGCATGCTACTATTACTGTTCTTAAACTTTTGTTATATCAATTACTTCTCTGCATACTTCATGTGGGTTGGTCTGACATTGGAGGTAATTTTAATTGTGTCATATTTTAGTTGTGTTAAATAATATTCTAATTTTAATGTTGTCTTTTGAAAACAAATTGCATAGTTAGAGAGAATTATGCCTCCACACCTTAAATTATTTGTTATTATTTCTCCAAAACTAACTGTGTCTTGCATTGGACGAAGCCTAGTTCAATTTGATTATGTCATATTGTCTAGATAATGTCTAAGTTATGAACTGCTCTGTTTAGGCTTTTTTTTTTACAATTGTGTTGTTGGTGTACAGATATTTTTTCTCATGCTTCATAGCTTCTATCATTTCATTTTTTATCAGTTTACTGTTTAAGATGATTCAATAACTGTGAACATGTTATTTTTGATGAATTCATACTTCAACTCTTGTTTGGCAACTGGAAGTGAGCATGAATGCATTTAACCTGTGATAGTAAAGGTGATGACAAGAGTCTTCTTTGATGTGGTTGACATAGCTGGTTTCCATCATCAATTTGCTAGAGTTAGCATATTTATCCTCTTCAGTTCTTACATGCCACAAGATTCTGATGCATTTACTTGCTTAACACAAGGTTTCCACTTGCATACATATACAACGTTCAGTTCTTATGAGTTTACATGTCCCAAATTTGGAACTTAAATACTTGCATGTGTGACAAAGGAATTCTTCTGCTGCTTACTATACATTGTTTGTGGATGGTTTAAACATAATTTCTTAGGGGTTGGTCTACCTACTATTTTGGGGGTATTAAACTCATCACTTGGGTGATGTTTTAATCACTGTTTTGGGGGTTGCCCCCTGCTCGATCTTTCACTGTTTTTGGGAGTCATTTTGGGTGACGATTTTAGATTGATTGCCCATTGTTTGGAGCTGTTTGAAAGTGTCATTGTGGGTTACTTTTTGGTTCCATTTCCTGGCTTTTGGGCTGCAATTTGTTAATTTATTTGGTGGCTTTTTGAGCTTTATTTTTTTTTACTCTGAATTGTGGAATATTTGGGCCGATCAAAACACTGTTTTGGAACAGATTTAAACACTCTTCTCAAGAGTCTATTTAATTTAATTACAGTTGCTGAAAGACTTTTAACGCTTTTAGGTTGATACACTTGCTATTTCCTCATTTGATTTGTTAGTTTTGGAAGTGGGTCAACCTTCTCTTTTCGTTTGTTTTGTTACTTTTGTTAAGTGGTTAAGTCATAAAGATGAGGATTGATGATTTAATTAATTGAAAGATATAAAAAATTTTAAATCACCTTAAGCATAAGTTAAAGAGTAGGCTTCCTTGAGTTTTAGGAGCACACCCTAGGTGAGAGTCCATTCACCTAGCCCTCAATGTAGGCTTCCTAGACTTTAGGTGCACACCCTAGGTGAGAGTCCATCCACCTAATCCTCAGCATGGTCTTCCTAGATTTTAGGAGCACACCCTAGGTGAGAGTCTATCCACCTAATTTTTCGGTATAGGCTTCTAGATTTTATGAGCACACCCTAGGTGAGAGTCTATCCACCTAATTTTTCAGTACATGCTTCCTAGATTTTAGGAGCACACCTTAAGTGAACGTTCATCCACCTAATTTTCGAATAAATAACGAAACTTGACACTTAATCCTGATTCACAAACTGATAAAGACACTAGACATGAGGACGCACCGAGGAGTAGTCCATGCTTCCTTAATTAAATCAACAGTGAAATTCCCTTAATGACTTAACCTATAATGAAACCCAGTGCATCGGGATTTGAGCTTGAATATTACACTCAAATTCTTCTGGTAATTGAGAAAATTTGTTAACGCCACATATGAATCATCGGACTATGATAAGTCTAGGGTCTATGTGGCGAGGGCGATGACGACATTGCTTATGTGTGCTTAAACGAGAATTACGAAGTGAGATTATTAGAATAGTTTCTCCTACCTCAAGGATTTTCAATAAGGGAGAGGGAAGGATTCATGATACTATTCGCCGATTCTTGGTGGGATCGTTGCCCCCGACACTCTTAGGTTGTCAATAGTTCTGGCACGATTAGAGCGACTAGCCTGTAGACTATACAATTTTACAAAGTATTTACAAAAATAAAAATAAAAATTTCTTTTGCATGTTAAAAAGAACTCTGCATAAAAAGGACTTGAACAACAACTTTTGCATGAAAATCTTTCAATGAAAATTATAAAAGTCCATGGTTAGTCATTTGGATTGAGGTTAAGAACTACCTCCTGTAGATTGTCGAGTTGACAACTCTTTCTCAAGGTCGGGAAGCATACGGCCCAGCTCTGAGCCTCAACTTTTACCAATGTCTTATACCCAGTCCTGATCTGTCATATGTGGTTACAGGTTTCTTTTGCTCGTGAGTTCTACTACTCGTTTTTATGACTTTCATGTTGGGTTTTCTTACGTTATTTATTTTTCTTGCAAGTATGTTTAAATATGTTGCAAATCATATTATGATCACAATATTAATCGCACAACAATAGCAGATGCCCAGGTACGCTTTTACAGTTTATCTACAATATTTTACTTTATTGCATTTTCCCTTTCAAGTATCTTTTATTTACCTGCAATTTGACTACTCTGCATGCAAAACCAAAACTAAAGCAAAACAAAATAAAATTTTGACACCAAAACTGGCAAACACAAATCACCAATCTCAAACACTTAAACCCTTGAGCCGTCGCGACGACAGGAACTTGGAGCCAACTTTGTGGGCAGCACGGCGAAGAATTCAGACCGAGCGACATGAGGATCTTCTTCAGCATTATCCCTTCCTAGCATAATAACAACCCATAGGACTTTGAGGTAGCTCTCTTAGCGCGTCGTAAATGCTCACATTCTCTTTTTAGGCTCCTGTACAACCAAGTTATGCAGCTTAAGTCCTAACTCACCTTAGGTTCCGAAGTAGTCGTACGGTACGACGTAAACTCTCATCTCTAAGGGCTATTTTCATAATCAGGTATTATGCAAGCTTAAGTCCCAAAAAATAAAACTGGCAAGATCAAACACTTAATTAACATCGTCTCCAGAATGTAGCCACACCGTATGATAGTCTGGGAAGTCACCGAGGTTTACCTCAGATCAGCGACATCCCCTACCTTCTCCTTCCTTTGGACTCCTGAAAAAAAGTGTTCCGTGTTGAGTCATTCTCACTTGATTTTTCTCGTATTACCGTGAACACCTAAACCTTGAATTCTTGAAGACTAGTACCTCTGATCATTATCGAGAGTTTTCTCAGGTGACTCTAGTTATTTGAGGTGTAATTAACTATAGGGGCTTACCTTTATAGGGAACTTGTAACCCAGGTAAAATAAACCCTACCTAATCTTTATATTAGGTAGGGGAACTTGTCGGTCACACAAAAAATGTTCGCAGAGCAAACGGATGTCACAAATCTCTTAGCTCGGAGGATTGGATCTATCGCCGAAATCTACATTTATCTTTCGGGAGGGTGTAGTATTCACGGTATCAGACACGATTATGCAAACTATTAGACTAATAGATACATTTGGTCTCATTTTTCAAAAATTAAAACATACTACTTTTAAAACTCAAACTATATATATATTATATTAAATTAAATCTCAAAATTATTTTTCTTATATATTTCGATATTCATATTTTCAAATCATCGAAAAAGTTGACCGACACTTATAAGGTTCGATCCTTGCAACGGTGTTTTTTGAGAAACTTCTCATTACGCTGAAAACATACTCTCATGGCTCGTGTCTCCTGAATCTTTGTCTCTTTAAGATTTTTGAATGTCGCCCCCAATTGTGGCCTATTTTTCATGTTTCAATGAGTCTCGGTTTGGAATCCCACTGTTTGAGTTTTTAGTATCATCGTGGTTGTAATACTTTAGTAGGGTAGCATTTCGGTAGGGCGCTCCACTTGTGTTGCTCCTATTAGCCCTTTGTGTTGCATTTTTATGTTCAACTAAGTGTTCTAATTTCATAGTTTCTTCCAATCCTCGTGATTTCAATAGATAAAACATTGTTCGAATTTTTGGCCTTAACTCTTTCATGAAGTTTCCTTCCAACATTATTTTTGATATACCTCTCAAACTGTCGGATAACATCTCAAATTTCTCCCCCTAATTTATGACAGACGCCTCCAAGACTAATGCAGAAAGATGTTAGTGTAAATCTTCTTCACACGTGGTCCTAAAACGCTCCAACAATCGGTCCTTGAATTCTTCTCATATTCTAATTGACTGATGTTTTTCTCTTGTTGATTGCGTGCTAGAGTCTTTCCTTTCACATTGAGGGTTTCTACCATCAGTTTTTCTTCCTCCGTCAATCCATTAATAGTTAAGTATCTCTACACACAATTAACCCAACCACGTGCATCCTCTCCCTCAAAGATTGGCTTCATCAGCTTTTTTATGCATGTATTTCCTCCCCACTTTTGTCGACTAAAGTTCTTTCCACCCATGTTAGGTTTCCTTCCTCTATCCATATTGATTTTCTTTCTTCCATAAATCAAGCTCGCACCATAATCTGCTCGCTTATCCCCATAGGCTCCTGAATCACCTTCCATCCAGAAGACTGTCACAGCAAAAGGCACTGGCCTATTTGGATACAACCCTCGACCGGGGTCTCGCACACCGTGATTTCCTTGTTCAAGCTAAACTCCTTTGAATCAATCTTCTTCAACCTCGAATCTCATGTCGTCTCGTTTCTCCTGCTGCCACTATTTCCAAACCTCCAGATGCAGTGTGATTCCCTCCACATGCTACAGCTCAAATCTGATTATGAGGCTTTAGATCTGCCTAAAACATTGACGCTGCCCTGATGTCACATGAATCCTTTTGATTGATGTTGCTTCCGTCCGCTCCATATGTTGTGCTCGATTCTGCAGCAAGCAGCGGCGAGTTTGTGTGAAACTCTGCGATCTTCTTCAACATTTCTTCTAGGGTCATGAATCTTCCCTCCATGGACGAGAAACACTCCTCTATTTCAGATTTGATTTGGCCACCTCTTTCTTTAATTCAGCTCCAGAGCATGTACTTTCTTAATTGTTTTAACTCCCAAAACAGTTTTTATCACCAAGGCAAAACTTCTGTACACCACAATCCCGTCGTTGGCATCCCAACTAGATCGATTCGCAAATGTATCACGAGATTCAGTCACGAAGGTGATGCTGCAAGCTTTTTAACTAGCTTGACTCTCGATTGTATCACGAGATTCGGTTACTATTATGTGGCTTCCCAGCTAGCTTTATATCGTTAGGTTATGTCCTGAATGTTAGCTTCAAAACTAGCTCAAATCGCGATTGTATCACGAGTTTCGGTAATGAAGGCAACAAAACGTTGATTTTAGTATGATACGAGGTGGAGCAACGGTCTTGAATGCAAACGATAAAAGATTTCTTGCAAAACAATGGCTCTGAATGCTCTGATATCAATTTGATAAGAAACAAGAAAATTTTTCATGGAAATTAGTGCAGAAATAATAGATTTTATTATGCGGTACTAAATAAAAAATGATATAATCCTGAATACATAAAAGATAAACTCATACAACTCGAGAGGTATGTGATCTCTCCCAAATCATAACCCTAAAATTTAGACAACAATCACACATAACATAATCCTAAATATATTAAGCCCTATTTATACCCCACAATAATAACTAAGAAATGACTAAATTGTTTTTTTAGTCTTGCGTCTAATATAAGTCTTCAATTTATTTGGCGAGCTCTGGGTCAACTTAGAAGAGCACGAGATGGCCATCGGCACCGGTGTAACAATTTGTGAGAAATCTAGGTCTAAGTGTTTTCTTGTTCCTTCACTTTAGTTCAGGTAAGAGTGTTAAAGAAGGTGACAATATTAAAAAAGTACTTAAACAAACTGCCTTGCAAATTCAAGGTAGTAGCGTCTCTAGTTGATGTAGTCCTTGGCTT
Source organism: Phalaenopsis hybrid cultivar (assembly GCA_002079205.1). Lineage (NCBI taxonomy): Eukaryota > Viridiplantae > Streptophyta > Magnoliopsida > Asparagales > Orchidaceae > Phalaenopsis > Phalaenopsis hybrid cultivar. The sequence goes on along the minus strand of JXCR01142896.1, from coordinate 315,485 downwards.
GGGCAAAAGCACAAAATAATATAATGAGTGTTTAAGAGAAACACAACCTTAGGAAATCTGGCTATAATATCCTATGGATTGACTATTTCATCGGAGGATTAATTATACATTATCTTTACTTTTTGACATAATAAATTTTGGGACTGCGTTGATTTGTAACTAGGAGTTTTAAAGGGAATTTTGTGATTTTAAATAATCCTTTGAAGAATGTATAAAATTGAATCAATTTTGTTTTAAAAAATGTTCTTGTTGGAATTGTCGTTGGTTTAATTCTAATCGTCAACTACATGATCAATTGAGAAGCCTGTAAATATCTTTAGGGGAGGGGAGGCTATCTTCTTGTAGTAGTGTGAGGTTTTTTTTTATTTTTTATTTTTTTTCTTTTGCTTTTTTCATTGTTCTAAACTTTTATATTGGATCGATCATGTGATTAATTTTACTCAAATTCTATACAATTTGATTTACAATGAGTGCGATGATTTTTACTTATTGCGTGACTTGATTATGAATCTACTCATTATTATACTACAAGGCCATTACAATTTAATCTGAATTGATTTTTATAGCTTTTATTGAAAGTAATGCATTGCTTTTAAAGATTAACTGTTTTAACTACTGATTTTTTTAAACTTTTTTCGCGTGATTTTCTATATCTTATGTTAAATATGTATTAAAAACTTTACATGAGCATCTTATGTTAAATAAGTACCCTTTGGAGCCAAAGCACACATTTCTAACATAATTACTATGTTTTGCCTTGCATCTTACCTAAAAATCCTCTTTTTTTATTTCATTTGCATGCAAAATAAAAGTATTCTGTAATGAAGTGCTAAAATATTGCAACCTTATTTAGCTAGATTAAAAATATGTGCTAACACAGCTGTTGTGTTCTTTTTAGAGGAAGCTAGTTTGCAATCAGAATGCATTGCATTTATGCAATACTTTTAATTGTATTACTGTTGAAACATACAGAATCTGTTGCTCAAACGAAACAATGTTTGTCCTTCACTATAAATATAAATGAATAAATTGGCATCTTCTTAGGCTATACATTTTTTTCAGTTTGTTATATTTTGCTAAATGGTGGCATATCTGTAACTACTTTTTGTAGAAAAACGTGTGATTACTGTTGAAAGTTGGATTGGGCTATTAATGCACCACTTCTATCTTTTTTTTATATTATAGCGGAGTATCTATGAAATGTAGGTGTACCTAGATGACATTTTTTTAGGGGTTTATACATATATACCATTATTAGTATAATATCAAAATTTAGATGTTAGCTACGTAAATACATGAGAATTGTGTGGTAATTATGTAAATTTCCTCTTTTTCTTTCAGTACTACTAATGAATATTTAGATGCCGATCTGCCATAGCCATGCTAACTGCTGCATTTTGTATTTGTCTATTTTGAATTTTTTTTCATGTAGCCGACCCCACTTAGTGGGATAAAGAATTGTTGTTGTTGTTGTTGTTGTTGCTGCTAAAACCTGTAGAAGTTTCACGTAAATCTTCGGAGTTTGTATTGAGATGATATTTCTGCAGGTGTAGCTTTGATGGCCTCCGGTATGCTGCAGCATTTATCGGGTAATTTCATAAATTTGCATTTTTAATATGTGCACTCTAGCTTTACAATTTCTTCTAAGCTACTAGTTTTTGCTGCAAATATTTAGAGAAGCGTCTATACCTCATCGACAACATTAATTTTCATGAGATAGAAATTTTTTTTTAAGCGGATTTTGATATTATTAATTTCTTCTCATCCAGGTTTGAACATTTCAATATAGTTCAGCAAGGCATTCTACTTACAATTGATACGTTTGGTGTCTCCCACATCATTCCTGTCTTATCCCTTCCCTTTCTCGTTATTTCCAAGCACCAGATTTATAAGAAAAAGCAACCAGCGGGTCTTCTTTTCATCTACCTTACACAGGTTATGATCTTGAAAATTAGTTGTGCAATATCCTTTTTTTTTTCTGTGTATTTTAATTAAACACGGCGCTAAGTTAACTGCGAAGTTTTTCATTTAATTATTGAACAAACTATCAAATATGAATGATGCATGTATTACTCTCTTGAAGTATTGTGTTTCACAGAAATTAATTGTCACGAGATGATTTATACTGTAGGTGGTAAAAAAAAAAAGAAGTAGATATCCATTAAAGCTTTGCTTATCTAATTCTGTGATACTAAATCAATAGCATTATATCATTCAATTGTTGTCTATTTTTCTCCATTCGTTTTTGTTTAGCAATAAATGTGCTTTTCTTCTTTTGCATTTCTTCTAGCGCTCTTCTCTTTGCTGTGCTTGTCTTGTTTTTTTTAAAAAACATTAATTCCATTTCCTCTTGTTTATGAACTTGCTTTCTATTCTACAAGCCCAAATCACCTGTGCCTACTCTGTGCTACAGATCAAATAGGTGGTATGGGTATGTGCAATCGTGAATAAAATAACTATAAGATATTTATATTAATTTGGCTCAGAATACATTGTAGCTATTGTAATATCTGTCCTTAGGTCGGTTCGAAATGGAGAAACCATCTGAACGGTTTTAGAGATGAATAAGTTGTCTACATTCGAATTAGTTGCGAGGCAGATAGGAGAACAAAGGGTAGAGCAGAGACGAGCGAGAAAGGGGAGGAGGTTGCATGTGTCTCGCACCCAAGGGATGATGTCGCGGTAGTAGTCCTAGGGTTCGTCTGCATTTAACGAACCAACACTACTGGAGAACACCTATTAGCAGCCAAATTGCTTACTGATATTTACAGTCGCTAATTTGACAATGATTAGCGACCAAAATTTTGGTAATTATTAAGTAGTACATTTTGCAACTGAAATTCGGTCACTAACATGTTGCTAGTCTTTATTTTAACCTGCCCGTCTCGTAAACCGCTTGCTTTACTTTTTTCCCCCTCGCATTTTTAATCTGGCTTTTTCTTCTCTCTGCAACGCCCTAACAATCTCCCTTCTCTCTATGACGCTATAACCTCCGACGAGCTCTAGCAAAGGCTTCGGCGACACTTCGGCTTTGGTGAATCTTCAGATCCATCGACCAGGATCCACGGTGAGCCGAAACCTAATCTCCAACCAGCTTTGGTTCCAATGGCTTCCTTCACATTATTTTTCTGCTTGTAAATCCAAATGCCTTCACCTATACAGCTAGACATCCTACTCTAAAGTTTTCAAGTGGCCCAATACTCTAGAATTACATATATTCTTTGCACAAAATGCCTAAACTTAGATCAAGGGTAGATGTTTTAGATTGCAACTAGTATAAACGACATATAATTTGGGATTTTTCCTAGTTCCTCCTATCCAACTCTATTCTCTTGCTTCTAAACATTCTTTGGAATCTTTTGAAACTTTGTATCGATTAATGGCATATACTTCCAAGACGAGATCTCATATCAATACCAGTTTTTAGTATTAGAACATATAGTCGAAGAAAGACAAATTTTGAAGAGGCACTTGAATAAGGCAGCATTTCTTCAATGACATTTGGTTAAATTATTTTTTTTGTTGTTTTCTATGTTTTTTTATGTATTTTCATATTTATTTTAGTATATTTGCTTTGTTCATTAGTTGTTCTATGAATTTTATGACATTTGTTAAATAGCTATCTCCACCAAGTTGCCTTAGCCTTTTACCTTTGCCTACCCTAAATCAAATTTCAGTAAGAAAGTGGATTTATAAAATACAATTGAAGTCTTAAATCTCCAATATTGATCAAAATTTAATAAAGTTAACTTGTATTAACCCGAACTAGTTAAACTTTCATAATCTTATCATTTATTAGCAACTGATAAGCATCTATTTTTTATTATATTTGAGTTTAGATTTTGATCGAGTTTATTTTTGCTTTAGTTAAAATTTTGAGCGTAAATTTCATTTAGCCTTAGTTTATTTTAAATTTAGTTTTGGTTTAGTTTAATTTTAGTAATTGGTTAAATTTAGAGTTTATTTTAGTTTGTGTTATGCATAGGTTTGATTACGTGTTTAATTTAGGGAAAAGTTTAGCATTAATTGGAGATATGGATTTAATGAAAAGCTATCTATATCGTAAGTATATTTCTATGTTTGACTCGTATACTTAAGACTTTGTCATGTAAATTTTTCATGTTTGAAATTCTAATTTTATTGGTTTTATTCATATGTTTTGGCATGTCTTTATGCAAATTGTGCACCAAGGGTATTGCATATGTGACTTTGCATGCTTGCACATTCNGTTAACTTGTATTAACCCGAACTAGTTAAACTTTCATAATCTTATCATTTATTAGCAACTGATAAGCATCTATTTTTTATTATATTTGAGTTTAGATTTTGATCGAGTTTATTTTTGCTTTAGTTAAAATTTTGAGCGTAAATTTCATTTAGCCTTAGTTTATTTTAAATTTAGTTTTGGTTTAGTTTAATTTTAGTAATTGGTTAAATTTAGAGTTTATTTTAGTTTGTGTTATGCATAGGTTTGATTACGTGTTTAATTTAGGGAAAAGTTTAGCATTAGTTGGAGATATGGATTTAATGAAAAGCTATCTATATCGTAAGTATATTTCTATGTTTGACTCGTATACTTAAGACTTTGTCATGTAAATTTTTCATGTTTGAAATTCTAATTTTATTGGTTTTATTCATATGTTTTGGGCATGTCTTTATGCAAATTGTGCACCAAGAGTATTGCATATGTGAATTTGCATGCTTGCACATTCGCTATCAATTTAGAGTTCATGGCATCTCACAAGACCATAACATATAATATTTTATATTCATTTTGAGTAGATATAATCACATGTTATTATGTAAGATGTCAACATTAATCGTTACATATGTACATATGTAAAAAAATGTATATTTGATTGATATGCTTAATGTCATTGTTCTTAAAGTTATAAAGATTTAATGGATATTCGAACTTTAAGATCATGGATGTACCATAGATTGCTTGTAGAAAGAAAATAACTCACTACTAAGTTCTTAAATGGTGTTGATGGTTTCGTTTTAGCGGCATCACAACTTTCTACTCAACTTTCATTTGCTCATGTTCGACGCACAAAAATCAAATATTCCTATCACCAGATAAAATTATGTTGGATTTGTATCGTAGAAGATTTCAATCTAATTATTGGTATTGAACTAAACATGGAGAGTGCGGACAACATTTTGAATATGGTCAGTTTGGCGCTTCAACAAATTTTGCCCCTACAAATGAATATGATCCCACCAAATTTGAGGAAATAATATTTGATATAATAGTTTTTACTTTACTGGGTAAGTGGCTGTGGACGAGATATTAAATAGAGAAGCTCAAAAATTTTATGAATTATTGAATGTCGTACAACAGACGTTATGGGAAGGCTAAACAATGCACTATATGTTAACAATGGCACTTACGATGTTGAGTATTAAATCAGATTATAATATGCCTAGAGAATGTTTTAACCAAATTGCAAGGTTATTGAAGGCAATAAATCCCGNGGATGTTGAGTATTAAATCAGATTATAATATGCCTAGAGAATGTTTTAACCAAATTGCAGGGTTATTGAAGGCGATAAATCCCAATGAAAATTTAGTACGAGAGGATTGGTATAAAATGAAGATATTGGTGTCGAAGTTAAGGTTAACATCAAAGAAATCGGATTGTTGTACTAATGACTGTTTAGCATGTTGTATTATCGAGCTGACGTAATGAAGACACAATGGTAGTTTTATGGTGACGTAATGAAGACATAATAACTGTTTATGGTAATATGTAATTAAATATTTCATGCAAACGTTGGTTTTACTTGCCTCTCATTTCACGACTTCAAAAACTATTCCTATTTGTGTGTACTGCTCCTCATATGAGATGAATTCAAAATCAAACATGTGAATAATTTTTTGATTCATCTGGCGAATGGAGAAGCCTGTAAAGAGTTTGATTGTATTTAACCCGAATTTGTAGAAAATTCCTGTAATGCTAGACTTGGTTTATGTGATTTCACATCTATTCGAGTCTTCTCACCCTATTCATGCTGGTAGGTGATGACTATGCCTTTAATGTTTCTCACATTAGTCATACTTGATCCACAGATCCTGAAGGAAAAGATTGATGTATATTTACAACATTTAAAATGAAAGCTTAAATTATTATGGGAAATAGATGTTGTCACTTGTGATATTGTATCAAAATAAAATTTTCAAATGAAAGTCGCCCTAATGCAGACAATAAATGATTTTTCTGCAGATGAAATGTTTAGGATGGAAAATTAGTTTGCCCATATTGTATGGATTTATACAAAACTTTTACTTTAAAACATGACGAAAAATTAATGGTTCGACTGTCACCGAATGTTCCTACCTATTGATCATTCATTTAAAATGATTAAAGATGCATTCTTAAAAATAGAGTTGAGAAATTAAGACATTCGCCGGAGATAATTAGGGATGATTTGTGACAGATGATTAGTGTAATTATGAAGATTATTGATTCTCTAGAACTATCTCTACATTTTTCAGATTTTGGTGTTAATCATAATTTAACTAAAATGAGTATTTTTTGGAGTATATTGTATTGGATGACCAATTTGATTAGACATAATATTGATGTCATACACATTGAGAATTTTTTTTCGATAATATCTTCAATATTGTGTTAATGTTAAGGGAAAAACTAAGGAAAATTGTTAAAGGTATATATTAGACTTGAAAGAGTATTGCGAAAGAAGGGAGTTGAAACTTTAAGCGATAGTTGCGGGTAAATTGATAATGTCTAAATTCAAATATTGTTTACTTTGAAGCGACCAAGAACAATTTGAAAATGATATTTGTCTCTGAAATTTCCTAGCGGGTATGCCTTTAACTTGAGCCATTGCATCGACTTTAGTGAGGAGCTTAAGGAAACCAAGGATGGTATGGTAGATATGCCCGAGGCAACTGTTGCATAGCTTCAGCGTCTCGCACGTCATCATAGCAAACGACCTATGATCGAGGAGAAGAACAAGCAGGAGAATGATGAGCAACAACACAATTAGTTTTTCTTTTTTTTCATGCATGTGTAGTGTTATTTCATTTAGGTTGCGAACATTATTGAACTTAATGGTTATTGGATGATTTGTTGATATTTGTTATGTTCACTTTGTTTTCTTTCAATTTTGTTGTCTATATTAGAGCTATGAGATATTGCGAATATGGTTCATAGTTATTTTGTTGAGGTATTGCATCTATGCAAAATTTAATTTACTCCTATAACCTTATTTTTGTTACAAGTTTGCAGCTGATATATTGGTCACTAATTCAGTGAATTTTTATTTGTTAATTCACTAAATTTTCAGTCCTCTTAACCTCTCTTTTTTTTTCCTAGTCTGCAGTTGATATAGTGGTCAATTATTCAGTGAAATTTTAGTCATTAATTTAGTAAATTTTCAGTTNGCTCCATTATAAAATTACGTTCAGCAAAACAGCATGATTGTTTGAATATAAAATTTGATACTCTGCTTCCTCATCGTTGTTTATACACAAATACCTTTAGACCAAGGCCAAGCAGGCCGATGCAATTCTCCCCAACCATGCGACCATCCCTCATTTCCTCACGGCGGAGCCCTGGAAGTTTTCTCGGACTGAGGTTGCGGGAAAAAGCCACTTCGCTGTTCACTATCGTTCCAGGAGTGTAAAGAAACAACCAGTAAGTTAATCGAAGATTGTAATTATGGTTTCAACAGCAGATTCTAGGACGAAATTAGAGTTTAGTGGGAAGGGTGAGATACGAAAGTGCAGGGCAGAGGAGCGAGAGTGCTTCTTCACTGCCAAACTCGGAACATAGATCGCAAAGCTAGCACAAGTTCGTCTTCCAAAATGAGACATAATCCGCGCTGCGGCGGACGAAAGCTTCCGAGAAGATACTCATCTAAACAGTGCTTCTCCATTGTCTCCACGTCCCCCAAACTGCAACGGAGAGAAAAAGTCTTATGCTATAGTTATTATTTGCAAATAGCCAACATATAACAAAGCAATTAAATTAACTATGCCAGCTCTTGCATTACCATTGCAAAAATTACATACATGAAGCTATCAGTACTTCTACGTACTTTAATATAACTACTAACATCAAATAGTAGAACACAAATAAATACGGAAACCAAATCTCATGTCTCATTCTTCATGAGAGCATTGATCTTCCTCCTTCATGATGTTTTGTTATACATTACTATCTTTAGACTCATTAGAAGATATGATTTCTTGTTTATCAACAATATATTAACAATATAACAATAAGCAATGATAGAGTAAACCTATTTATCATACCTCAGATTAGGCTTCCTATTTCTCCTGCTCCACTCAACTTGAGCTAAAGGATTTTGATTAAGAGATTTAACAACTTGCTTCCCTTTGAGTTTGAATCATGATTACTAGACTTTCATGGACTTTCCTAGGAAGGGGAAACTAAAGGGGATGTAACACAACTATGTTTCACCTTTTTTTTTCTCTTATTTGCTAGTGTGGATGTTATTTCCTGTTATGCAGCTAAACTTCATTCTGTTTATCATAACTTTCAGCTAACATGTTTCTTTATTTATTATATTTTATTTTTTCTTTTTCTTTTCTAGGCATTCTTGATGTATGGGCTTATCACCGCAGTCACAACTGCACTAACAATAATATGCGTCACAATTCAAAGGCGCCATTTAATGGCAAGTTCTTTATATCTGCATCTACTGCTATTTTTCCATTACTTTTTTCCTTCTGCTTTTTTTAGTAATTACTGCTGCATTAATCCTGCGACTGTTAATAGGTGAATTGGTGAAAGGTATTNGATGTTATTTCCTGTTATGCAGCTAAACTTCATTCTGTTTATCATAACTTTCAGCTAACATGTTTCTTTATTATATTTTATTTTTTCTTTTTCTTTTCTAGGCATTCTTGATGTATGGGCTTATTACCGCAGTCACAACTGCACTAACAATAATATGCGTCACAATTCAAAGGCGCCATTTAATGGCAAGTTCTTTATTTCTGCATCTACTGCTATTTTTCCATTACTTTTTTCCTTCTGCTTTTTTTAGTANCTTTTTGTTTTCTCTTATTTGCTAGTGTGGATGTTATTTCCTGTTATGCAGCTAAACTTCATTCTGTTTATCTTAACTTTCAGCTAACACGTTTCTTTATTTATTATATTTTATTTTTTCTTTTTCTTTTCTAGGCATTCTTGATGTATGGCCTTATTACCGCAGTCACAACTGCACTAACAATAATATGCGTCACAATTCAAAGGCGCCATTTAATGGCAAGTTCTTTATATCTGCATCTACTGCTATTTTTCCATTACTTTTTTCCTTCAGATTTTTTTAGTAATTACTGTTGCATTAATCCTGCGACTGTTAATAGGTGAATTGGTGAAAGGTATAATTGCAAATTTTTATTTAAACTAATTTTTTATTTATAGGTTTGGGGTTTATTTGCGCCGAAATATGTTTTTGATGCGCTCGGACTGCTACTTACTGATGCCCTCATATGTGTGGGATCTCTCTTCTATTATTGACGTCTGCAGTTTGATAAACGAATGGAAGCTGAAACCTCGTCTTCAATCTTGGCGTTTTTTACCGTTACTAGATGTGCTATCAAGCAGCGAAAGATCAAATCTATGTGGCACTTTTTCTAATTGTTCATGTCTTGCTGAGTTGGAAACAGATAAATTTTATCTTGTTGTTTTTTTTTCTTTTTTTTTCAACAATAAACAGCATCTACATTATTTTATTTTATTTATATTGCTGGTTTTAAATGAGATCATGGTTTTAAATGAGAACATTTTGTTAGATTCAGGAGATGAGTGCTAGAAAATTCGCGGTGGTAGAGTAATGGATTATCGTCTTAACGTTGCACAAGGATTCAACACGCTCAAATGAAAGGGAATCAACATGTGATGCGCCAGAAGTTTTTACGTGAAAAAACCCGTGAAGAGAAAAAATCACGGGGCCTAGCCCAGTTATAAAAATGCACTATGAGTTGATGATTACAGAGGCACCTTGTCCTGCAGACAGGAAACGGTTACAAGATTTTCCAAGGTACAATGTCGACTAAGAGGTTGTGGTTAGCGGTGATTGACGATAGTTGATGACAGTCGGCAGTGGTCGATGACGGTCACCGATGATCGACAGAGGTCAGCAGTGATCGGTGGTGGTTGTTGCAGTTGATGACGGCTGACGGAGGTCGGTGGAGGTCGACAGAGGTCAGCGATGGTCGACGGTGGCTAGCAGTGGTGGGGCTCTATTTATAGTATTTGGGTGCAATTAATGCATGAATATAAATCATTTTGATCGAACAGGCTGGAGAGCTTCCCTCGATCGGAAGACGTTTGATGAACATTTGAGTGCAATAATGATGTCGGAATTGAGCAATTTTGGGCTCGTTGAATTTGTCTAGTCGAGACGCTCAATTTGACTATGAACTCACTGAATTCGACATTCGTTTGATCTTTTAAATGTCATAAAATCTTTCAAGAATGATTTAATTGCTTGATCTGAGCTTGATTTGACTAGGATTGGATTAACTTTGATATCATTATGTTCGTCTCTTCAAGTCGGTCAGTTTGACTATAAATTTGCTGAAATCAGAGCTCTGGATGACTTTTAATTGAAGTTTGAATGTTTCTTGTTCAAAAGATTGTCTCGAAATTCGTGTCATGCCTTGAGATTCATGCAAAATGATGAAAATTTCTTGGTGGCGTATCAAGGTACACACCTCAATTTGTATATATTTACATACCTAGTAGTTAAATTTTGATTTTTATTTACATTACATTAAAAACATTACTAATGCTGAATTTTTTTCTAAGTAAAAAAAATATGTAAATATTTTGTGCACCTGTATGATATGTTTCGATGTGATTGAAACTAAACTGTTAGATGAGTAAATATTAAATTTGAAGTATTAGATATGTAAATATATAATATCTAATAACTGGTATTTAAATTGCCCTGGTTGCTTTAGATGGCAGCACCTTCTAAATTAATGATAGCTCTTTGTTGTTTATACCGAGTTTTTAAGTTCTAGAAGGTCGATTTATTTCGCAAATGTTCTCTACAATTTAGTGATTATTTCTGCATGACGACGCTAGACGCTACATGGTGGGCCCTCATGAACAATGACGAAGGTTAAAAGAGTGTTGTAATATGGAGAGAATAAAATGGTTACATTGTATTATAAAAGATAGAAGTGTTGGTGGGTGATTTAGCATAGATCTTGTGGAAGATGATTGTGAAGTGTCACTATGCGAAGGTTTATATTGATGGAGGCCTAGGGATATGAATGTTGAATGAGTTGTGAGAGACTCATATGTCTGAGTCAACATGGGTGAATAAGATGATCGGGTTGCGAGTGAAGATTGCCATTTGATTTTTTTTATTTTTTTTAAGTCATGTTTAAGTTATTGTGGTATATATAGAACGATCGACGACGAAGCGAATAAATAGATCAAGAAAATTCACATAAAAAAAGAACAGTAACACAGCGGAATACAAATTTACGTAGTTTGACAAATTGTCTACGTCCATGTGGTTATTGTTGAGAAAATAAGGGCGAAGAAAAACAGTAATCGACACAAATCCAGAAGATCACAGAGATTTAACGAGGTTCGGCAAAGATGTCTACATCCTCGGGAGCAGAGCGGCGACCTTCTTTTCACTATTCAGAAAAGAATATAAAATACAATATTCAGCTCTCTCAAAGACCTAGGATTACAAACAGTTCTATTTATAATCCTAGAGTAAACCCTACAGTACAATATGTAATTCCCAAATTACCCCTGTACCGTATAGCGGGGCGTTGACCCAACACCCGCAACCCA
>JXCR01142896.1:291237-303202 GCA_002079205.1 Phalaenopsis hybrid cultivar | reverse complement strand
GACAATGTTATTCTGATATTTACTCAGGCTGGGTTCGAAAGAACTCACCCGGTCTTAACAGCAACTGCTTCATGTTCACTGTAGTTCAGCTGCCCTGCGCTCTAACAAGTAGAGGGTAACTATCAAATTTTACATACAATATTACAAAATATACATTACACAGTATTTCTGTTACTCCTACTTTACTACGCTATACCATAACCCAAAAAGAATTGGGCACTTCAATCAAGTACATTATCCTACAGCAAAATCACTCTATTCTACACTAACCTAACACAATCAATCATGTGCGTTTTGGCTCTACATTTCAATATTTGAACACCCAGCTCGTTTATAAACAAAGTTGCTGCAAAAACTGGGAAATTTTTACCTGCACCAGAGCCTCAGTCAGAATCAGCTGAGCTCGAGCTGCAAGTGTCGCCTCCATTGTCGTCGCTTTCCTCGTTGCTCGACTGGGATAGGGCTGCAGGATCATCGTCTGATAAGTTGCCTTGGCTGCGTGTGTTTTTGGTCTCTCTTGTGCCCCCAAGCCCCCGCTCCAGCAATCGGCGGCGTTTCCGAATATTCCGTTTTCCCTTTGGAAAATCCTCTCTCTGAGGATTACTGTTCTGGTCATGCTCCAATTCCATGACAGGGGTTTCGGAATCATGCTTCCTTCTCCTCTTGCTTGCATTGGTCTAATGTAAGAGATCATGAAAATAATTCATCTCTTGTGGTCATAGAAAGATTTCAAATACTACAGCTTAAGGTTTGTTTCAAACAAATGGAAGCATTGGTAAATCCCTTTCATTGATATGATCGACGCAATAGATATTCAATGAATAAATTTTTAGGAGAGAGAATAAATCATCAACAGTTNATACGTAATTAAATATTTCATGCAAACGTTGGTTTTACTTGCCTCTCATTTCACGACTTCAAAAACTATTCCCATTTGTGTGTACTGCTCCTCATATGAAATGAATTCAAAATCAAACATGTGAATAATTTATTGATTCATCTGGCGAATGGAGAAGCCTGTAAAGAGTTTGATCGTATTTAACCCGAATTTGTAGAAAATTCCTGTAATGCTAGACTTGGTTTATGTGAAGAAGATTTCACATCTATTCGAGTCTTCTCACCCTATTCATGTTGGTAGGTGATGACTATGCCTTTAATGTTTCTCACATTAGTCATACTTGATCCACAGATCCTGAAGGAAAAGATTGATGTATATTTACAACATTTAAAATGAAAGCTTAAATTATTATGGGAAATAGATTTTGTCACTTGTGATATTGTATCAAAATAAAATTTTCAAATGATAGTCGCCCTAATGCAGACAATAAATGATTTTTCTGCAGATGAAATGTTTAGGATGGAAAATTAGTTTGCCCATATTGTATGGATTTATACAAAACTTTTACTTTAAAACATGACGAAAAATTAATGGTTTGACTGTCACCGAATGTTCCTACCTATTGATCATTAATTTAAAATGATTAAAGATGCATTCTTAAAAATAGAGTTGAGAAATTAAGACATTCGCCAGAGATAATTAGGGATGATTTGTGACAGATGATTAGTGTAATTATGAAGATTATTGATTCTCTAGAACTATCTCTACATTTTTCAGATTTTGGTGTTAATCATAATTTAACTAAAATGAGTATTTTTTGGAGTATATTGTATTGGATGACCAATTTGATTAGACATAATATTGATGTCATACACATTGAGAATTTTTTTCGATAATATCTTCAATATTGTGTTAATGTTAAGGGACAAACTAAGAAAAATTGTTAAAGGTATATATTAGACTTGAAAGAGTATTGCGAAAGAAGAGAGTTGAAACTTTAAGCGATAGTTGCGAGTAAATTGATAATGTCTAAATTCAAATATTGTTTACTTTGAAGCGACCAAGAACAATCTGAAAATGATATTTGTCTCTGAAATTTCCTAGCGGGTATGCCTTTAACTTGAGCCATTGCATCGACTTTAGTGAGGAGCTTAAGGAAACCAAGGATGGCATGGTAGATAGGCCCAAGGCAATTGTTGCATAGCTTCAGCGTCTCGCACGTCATCATAGCAAACGACCTATGATCGAGGAGAAGAACAAGCAGGAGGATGATGAGCAGCAGCACAATTAGTTTTTCTTTTTTTTCATGCATGTGTAGTGTTATTTCATTTAGGCTGCGAACATTATTGAACTTAATGGTTATTGGATGATTTGTTGATATTTGTTATGTTTACTTTGTTTTCTTTCAATTTTGTTGTCTATATTAGAGCTATGAGATATTGTGAATATGGTTCATAGTTATTTTGTTGAGGTATTGCATCTATGCAAAATTTAATTTACTCCTATAACCTTATTTTTGTTACAAGTTTGCAGCTGATATATTGGTCACTAATTCAGTGAATTTTTATTTGTTAATTCACTAAATTTTCAGTCCTCTTAACCTCTCTTTTAGTGGTCAATAATTCAGTGAAATTTTAGTCATTAATTTAGTAAATTTCAGTTGCTAATGGATCTCTTATTCAACCGCTAATCGGTCGTTCATTCGGTTGTTAATTTTGTGAATGAAAATTTGGCCTTTATTTCAATACTTGGTTAAAGATTGAAAAATCAATTGCTATTCAGTTGATACATCTTAGCGACTAATAAATCAGTCCCTAACCAGCAATGACTGAATTATTCAAGTGGTGTGACAAAAGGCTTTATCAGTCGACAACAATCAGTCGTAAATCAGTCGATAATCCACTTTTCCGACTGAAAATCATTGATTATCAGCTGATTTTTTAGTTGGAAATCGCTGGCTTTCTTGTAGTGGAGAGAGTCGGCGCAAAAATATGCAGAAGAAGGTTGTGAAGCATAGGGGGTTGTGAGCTCCTTGACTTTTTTCTTAGGTCGTGGGTGAAGAAGCCGAGGGAGGATTGCGTCCTGTGCGAAGGAAAGAAAGAATGGACTTTTGCATGCGGTACGCCTCTACTGTGTACGTTGAGCGGCTTCTATGCGAGAAAGAGTAAGTGTCGAACATACCAGCTTAGCGTAGGAGGGAGCCTAAATCGAGCCAATGAAGACGAAGGGTTTGGGTTAATTTTTGAGATATTTTTATATATTAAATTGGTTTGCATTTGATAAATTAATATGGAATTATGATAAATGAATTAGAAAGCATAGAATGAAGAACTCCTCAACCATCCATTTTCCTATCACTCCACTAGCCACCCACCACCCCCACATTCCTCCACCACTCTACTGCCACCGCTACTTCCTTAATGATCTCGTCATCCAATCCACCTACAACCATTTACACATAATTACCTACCTACCCAACGACCGCTGACCCTGCCGACGCCACTAGCACCTTCGAATCTCGGCCTATAGCTCTAGCTATGGCTTTGTCTGTTATTGTATTTTCTTTTGTTGAGTTGTGTTGGACAACTATTTTTATATTAATGAAAGTTTACTTTTTGTATTACACCACATCTCGACTAGTTCCGGTATCAAATAGAGTCGACATGGAACACTATATTGGATGATATTACTAACAAAGAAGCCTTTAAATCCTGTAATAGTCACAATTTGCATAGAACTTGAAAAGAGAAAGGAATTTGAAATCGGGTATTGGTTGCTTTGAAGATGAAATACAAACAGTATACAAAAATCGTAAGGAGAATAATAGATGGTGCAAGGAGTGATTGAATTCTAGACCATCACGCAATATTGTTTTTGCATGAAACACCATATTCCTAGCCGACTGATTTAGGGCCCGTTTGACTTGGCTTTCCCGCTCAGAAAATTTCGTTAAAAGCACCATCCAAAAAAACTCCATTATAAAATTACGTTCAGCAAAACAGCATGATTGTTTGAATATAAAATATGATACTCTGCTTCCTCATCGTTGTTTATACACAAATACCTCTAGACCAAGGCCAAGCAGGCCAATGCAATTCTCCCCAACCATGCGAATATCCCTCATTTCCTCACGGCGGAGCCCTGGAAGTTCTCTCGGACCGAGGTTGCCGGAAAAAGCCACTTCGCTGTCCATGATCGTTCCAGGAGTGTAAAGAAACAACCAGTAAGTTAATCGAAGATTGTAATTATGGTTTCAACAGCAGATTCTAGGACGAAATTAGAGTTTAGTGGGAAGGGTGAGATGCGAAAGTGCAGGGCAGAGGAGCGAGAGTGCTTCTTCACTACCAAACTCGGAACATAGATCACAAAGCTAGCACAAGTTCGTCTTCCAAAATGAGACATAATCCGCGCTGCGGCGGACGAAAGCTTCAGAGAAGATACTCATCTAAACAGTGCTCCTCCATTATCTCCACGTCCGCCAAACTGCAGCGGAGAGAAAAAGTCTTATGCTATAGTTATTATTTGCAAATAGCCAACATATAACAAAGCAATTAAATTAACTATGCCAGCTCTTGCATTGCCATTGCAAAAATTACATACATGAAGCTTTCAGTACTACGTACTTTAATATAACTACTAACATCAAATAGTAGGACACAATTAATTAAGGAAACCAAATCTCATGTCTCATTCTTCATGAGATTATTGATCTCCCTCCTTCATGATGTTTTCTTATGCATTACTATCTTTAGACTCATTAGAAGATATGAGTTCTTGTTTATCAACAATATATTAACAATATAACAATAAGCAATGAAAGAGTAAACCAATTTATCATACCTCAGATTAGGCTTCCTATTTCTCCTGCTCCACTCAACTTGAGCTAAAGGATTTTGATTAAGAGATTTAACAACTTGTTTCCCTTTTCAATTTGAATCATGATTACTAGACTTTCATGGACTTTCCTAGGAAGGGGAAACTAAAGGGGATGTAACACAACTATGTTTCACCCTTTTTTTTCTCTTATTTGCTAGTGTGGATGTTATTTCCTGTTATGCAGCTAAACTTCATTCTGTTTATCATAACTTTCAGCTAACATGTTTCTTTATTTATTATATTTTATTTTTTCTTTTTCTTTTCTAGGCATTCTTGATGTATGGGCTTATTACCGCAGTCACAACTGCACTAACAATAATATGCGTCACAATTCAAAGGCGCCATTTAATGGCAAGTTCTTTATATCTGCATCTACTGCTATTTTTCCATTACTTTTTTCCTTCTGCTTTTTTTAGTAATTACTGCTGCATTAATCCTGCGACTGTTAATAGGTGAATTGGTGAAAGGTATTATTGCAAATTTTTATTTAAACTAATTTTTTATTTATAGGTTTGGGGTTTATTTGCGCCGAAATATGTTTTTGATGCGCTTGGACTGCTACTTACTGATGCCCTCATATGTGTGGGATCTCTCTTCTATTATTGACTTCTGCAGTTTGATAAAAGAATGGAAGCTGAAACCTCATCTTCAATCTTGGCGTTTTTTACAGTTACTAGATGTGCTATCAAACAGCGAAAGATCAAATCTATGAGGCCCTTTTTTCTAATTGTTCATGTCTTGCTGAGTTGGAAACAGATGAAATTTCATCTTTTTTTTGTTTTTTTCTTTTTCTTTTTCGCAATAAACAGCGTCTACAATTTTTTATTTTATTTATATTGCTGGTTTTAAATGAGAAAATTTTGTTAGATTCAGGAGATGCGCGCCAGAAAATTTGCGGAGGTAGAGTAATGGATTATCGTCTTAGCGTTGCACAAAGATTCAACACACTCAAATAAAAGAGAATCAACACGTGATGACACCATAAGTTTTTACGTGGATAACTTGTAAAAAAAAAAAATCACGGGGTCTGACCCAGTTATAAAAATGCACTCTAAGTTTATGATTACAGAGGCACATTGTCCCACAGACAGGAAAGGTTTACAAGATTTTTCAAGGTACAACGTAGACTGACGGCTTTTGGTTAGCANCACAAAGATTCAACACACTCAAATAAAAGAGAATCAACACGTGATGACACCATAAGTTTTTACGTGGATAACCCGTAAAAAAAAAAATCACAGGGCCTAGCCCAGTTATAAAAATGCACTATAAGTTGATGATTACAGAGGCACATTGTCTCACAGACAGGAAAGGTTTACAAGATTTTTCAAGGTACAACGTAGACTGACGACTTTTGGTTAGCGGTTGTCAACAACAGTTGATGACAGCCGGCAGTGGTCGATGACGGTCATCGATGATCGACGGAGGTCAGCGGTGATCGGCAGTAGTTGCTGCAGTTGATGACGGTCGACGAAGGTCGGTGGTGGTCGACAGAGGTCAGCGATGGTCGACGGTGGCCAACAGTGGTTGATAGAGGTCGGCGATGGCAGGGATGATGTTGGACTTAAATTTCTTCTTAAAACCTCAAGTTCTCTCCAACCTTCTCTTATGTGAGGGGTGGGGCTTTATTTATAGTGTTTTGGGTGCAATTAATATATGAATATTAACTATTTTGATCAGACGGTCTGGAGAGCTTCCCTCGATCGAATGACGTTTGATGGAAGTTTGAGTGTAATAATGATGTCGGAATTGAGCAATCTTGGGCTCGTTGGATTTGTTTAGTCGAGACGTTTGATTCAACTATGAACTCACTAAATTCGATATTTGTTTTATCTTTTAAATATGTCCTAAAATCTTCCAAGAATGATTTAATCGCTTGATTTGGGCTTGATTTGACTCGGATTAGATTAACTTTGATATCATTAGGTTCGTCTTTTCAAGTCAGTTAGTTTGACTATAAGTTTGTTGAAATCGGAGTTCTGAATGATTTTTAATTGAAGTTTGAATGTTTCTTGTTCAAAAGATTGCCTCAAGATTTGTGTCATGTCTTGAGGTTCACGCAAAATGATGAAAATTTGTTAGTGGTGTATCAAGGTACACACCTCAATTTGTATATATTTACATACCTAGTACTTAAAATTTGATTTTTACTTGCATTACATTAAAAACATTACTAATGCTGAATTTTTTTCAAGTAAAAAAAATATGTAAATATTTTTGTGCACCTGTTTTGATATGTTTCGATGTGATTGAAACTAAACTGTTAGATGAGTAAATATTAAATTTTAAGTATTAGATATGTAAATATATAATATCTAATAACTGCTATTTAAATTGCCCTGGTTGCTTTAGATGGCAGCACCTTCTAAATTAATGATAGCTCTTTGTTGTTTATACCGACTTTAAGTTCTAGATGGTCGATTTATTTAGCATATGTTCTCTACAATTTAGTGATTATTTCCGCATGACGACGCTTGACCCTACATGGTGGGCCCGCATGAACAATGACGAAAGTTTTTTGAGTGTTGTAAACTTGTAATATGGAGAGGATAAAATGGTTACATTGAATTATGAAAGATAAAAGTGTTGGTGGGTCATTTAGCATAGATCTTGTGGAAGATGATTGTGAAGTNTCATGTGAGGGGTGGGGCTTTATTTATAGTGTTTTGGGTGCAATTAATATATGAATATTAACTATTTTGATCGGACGGTCTGGAGAGCTTCCATCGATCGAATGACGTTTGATGGAAGTTTGAGTGTAATAATGATGTCGGAATTAAGCAATCTTGGGCTCGTTGGATTTGTTTAGTCGAGACGTTCGATTCAACTATGAACTCACTAAATTCGATATTTGTTTTATCTTTTAAATGTCCTAAAATCTTCCAAGAATGATTTAATCGCTTGATTTGGGCTTGATTTGACTCGGATTAGATTAACTTTGATATCATTAGGTTCGTCTTTTCAAGTCGGTCAGTTTGACTATAAGTTTGCTGAAATCGGAGTTATGAATGATTTTTAATTGAAGTTTGAATGTTTCTTGTTCAAAAGATTGCCTCGAGATTTGTGTCATGCCTTGAACTTCACGCAAAATGATGAAAATTTTTTGGTTGCGTATCAACGTACACACCTCAATTTGTATATATTTACATACCTAGTACCTAAAATTTGATTTTTACTTACATTACATTAAAAACATTACTAATGCTGAATTTTTTTCAAGTAAAAAAAATATGTAAATATTTTTGTGCACCTGTTTTGATATGTTTCGATGTGATTGAAACTAAACTGTTAGATGAGTAAATATTAAATTTTAAGTATTATATATGTAAATATATAATATCTAATAACTGCTATTTAAATTGCCCTGGTTGCTTTGGAAGGCAGCACCTTCTAAATTAATGATAGCTCTTTGTTGTTTATACCGAGTTTTTAAGTTCTAGAAGGTCGATTTATTTAGCAAATGTTCTCTACAATTTAGTGATTATTTCCGCGTGACGACGCTAGGCCCTACATGGTGGGCCCTCATGAACAATGACGAAGGTTTTTCGAGTGTTGTAATATGGAGAGAATAAAATGGTTACATTGTATTATAAAAGATAAAAGTGTTGGTGGGTGATTTAGCATAGATCTTGTGGAAGATGATTGTGAAGGGTCACTACGCGAAGGTTGATATTGATGGAGGTCTAGGGATATGAATGTTGAATGAGTTGTGAGAGACTCGTATGCCTGAGTCAACATGGGTGAACAAGATGATCGGGTTGCGAGTGAAGACTGCGATTTGATTTTTTTTTTTTTTAAAGTCGTGTTTAAGTTGTTGTGGTATATATAGAACGATCGATGACGAAGCGAAAAAATAAATCGAGAAAATTCACATCAAGAAAGAACAGAGCGGAACACAGATTTACGTAGTTCAACAAATTGCCTACGTCCACGGGGTTATAAAGGATTTTACTACTTGAGAAATGGCACCGTCTTCAANACAAGATGATCGGGTTGCGAGTGAAGACTGCGATTTGATTTTTTTTTTTTTTTTTAAGTCGTGTTTAAGTTGTGGTATATATAGAACGATCAATGACGAAGCGAAAAAATAAATCGAGAAAATTCACATCAAGAAAGAACATAGCGGAACACAGATTTACGTAGTTCGACAAATTGCCTACGTCCACGAGGTTATAAAGGATTTTACTACTTGAGAAATGACACCGTCGTCAGATCATGCCGACTTACAAGAAAGAGTCTCTCTCTCTACTCGTGAGCAGGAGCCAAGAAGAGAAGACTTCAAAGAAAAAAGCCACCTTGCGTTCCGTTTTTCTTCTGTATAAACCTCACGCCGAAGAACCCAAGGGAGCATGCCTTGTGATTTTGATGGGAGAAGAAGGCTTGAAGAGGCAACCGTAAACCCAAAGCTTCCCTGTGAATTTGCTTCTCGCGATTTCTATACAGTGAAAACTAGGTGGGCGATAGTTTTTATCGTGAACGGGAGGCGGGAAGAAGCTTAGATTCGCGAATCGAAGCTTACCTTCGCGTGAAGGCGGGAGTTGGCGGAGGACAGAGGGCGCCATACTCAACATAGGTTTGTTAGGGTTTGTTGAATCTCGAATGAATAAATTAAGCAGTTTTAGCTCAATTTATGAGCTTAGCTTGTACTAGTGAAATTGTGAAATTAGCCTAAATCAATGGACCTTGGGTTGTTGACGACAAGTATGCTACAATTGGGCCACATTGGTCCAGCTGAAAAAGTCACATACGCGTCGTAGAAAGGCAAGCATAATTGAATTTATGATTACATTGAGTCTGGCAAGGGGAAAAAAAAAAAAGGGTCATCGTCCCAGGCTTTCTTTTTTTCTTTTGAAATGAACCCTCCTTGTACTAGACTTCTAAAATGTAATCCGATCTCATTACCCAAGTAAATGATTAGATAATCAAAATGATAGTTAATATGCAATAGAAATTATTCATAGCTAAAATATTCTGTAGTTAATTTACTATTTGATTACCTTAGGCTTAGTTTTTATACTTTAACATTTGAAAATCAATAATTATACCAGGTTATAATTAATTACTAACTGGTATGCTTAGTTAATCTTGACTATTATGACAATCAATTTTAAGTAGCTACTGGTGCAACAAAACGATCATAAAACCACCCCAGTTGATAACCAAGTTATTCTCTATTTAGCCAAAAATAATCATTATGAAATTTCATAACCAATGAATTATCTCCCAAGTATTTAGCAAAGTGAAGCCCTACTTGAATCCACGCGTGCCTAGTGTTCACATTTTTTATATTTCCGATGATCACATATTAAAATCAATCTTCGCTCAGAAACAAGGCCTTCCATAAAACAGGCAATCTAGCTTATCCAAAAATTCTTGGCAAACACTATTTAAATTGAAAATTGATAATTTCATAACGAGAAAACTTAAAACTGACAACGACAATGGTATTCCGATATTTACTCAGGCTGGGTTCGAAAGAACTCACCAGGTCTTAAGAGCAACTGCTTCAAGTTCATTGTAGTTCAGCTAGCTGCCCTGCGCTCTAACAAGTAGAGGGTAACTATCAAATTTTACATACAATATTACAAAATATACATTACACAGTATTTCTGTTGCTCCTACTTTACTACACTATACCATAACCCAAAAAGAATTGGGCACTTCAATCAAGTACATTATCCTACAACAAAATCACTCTATTCTACACTAACCTAACACAATCAACCATGTGCGTTTTGGCTCTACATTTCAATATTTGCACACCCAGCTCGTTTATAAACAAAGTTGCTGCATAAACTGGGAAAATTTTACCTGCACCAGAGCCTCAGTCAGAATCAGCTGAGCTCGAGCTGCAAGTGTCGCCTCCATTGTCTTCGCTTTCCTCGTTGCTCGACTGGGATAGGGCTGCAGGATCATCATCTGATAAGTTGCCTTGGCTGCGTGTGTTTTTGGTCTCTCTTGTGCCCCCAAGACCCCGCTCCAGCAATCGGCGGCGTTTCCGAATATTCCGCTTTCCCTTTGGAAAATCATCTCTCTGAGGATTACTGTTCTGGTCATGCTCCAATTCCATGACAGGGGTTTCGGAATCATACTTCCTTCTCCTCTTGCTTGCATTGGTCTAATGTAAGAGATTATGAAAATAATTCATCGCTTGTGGTCATAGAAAGATTTCAAATACTACAGCTTAAGGTTTGTTTCAAACAAATGGAAGCATTGGTAAATCCCTTTCATTGATATGATCGACGCAATAGATATTCAAAGAATAAATTTTTAGGAGAGAGAATAAATCATCAACAGTTACCTTCGGGCCTCGATCGATGAGATGAGCCCATTCANGAAGCAACTTCCTGCGTCGAATCTGACGCCCTAACCGCCAAACTCCTCTGCCAAAATCTTCTTTATTCCTGCGCCGCCGAAATTTTTCGTCCCTGTCCTTAAACCTGACTCTGATACCACTTGTTGAGAAAATTAGGGCGAAGAAAAACAATAACGACACAAATTCAGAAGAACACAGAGATTTAACGAGGTTCGGCAAAGATGCCTACATCCTCGGGAGCAGAGCGGCGACATTCTTTTCACTATTCAGAAAAGAATACAAAATACAATATTCAGCTCTCTCAAAGACTTAGGATTACAAAACAGTTCTATTTATAATCCTAGAGTAACCCTAACAGTACAATATGTAATTCCCAAATTACCCATGTACCGTATAGCAGGGCGTTGACCCAACACCCGCAACCCACATAACGTAACTTCCAGATTTGAACAGATTCTTCCGCTTCGCTCCGCTCTGCTCCGCTTCGTTCCAGTGTCTGTCCTTATATGGTATATGAGTCATACCATAACAATTATAGAGGATTTTACTACTTGAGAAATGACACCGTCATCAGATCATGCCTACTTGCAAGAAAGTCTCTCTCCACTCGTGAGCAGCAGCCAAGAAGAAGAAGACTTAAAAGAAAAAAGCCACCTTGCGTTCCCTTTTTCTTCTGTATAAACCTCACGTCGAAGAACCCAAGGGAGCATGCCTTGTGATTTTGATGGGAGAAGAAGGCTTGAAGAGGCAACCGTAACCCAAAGCTTCCCTGTGAATTTGCTTCTAGCGATTTCTATACAGTGAAAACTAGGTGGGCGATAGTTTTTATCGTGAACGGGAGGCGGGAAGAAGCTTATCTTCGCGTGAAGGCGGTAGCTGGCGGAGAGCTCTTTTTTTTTTTTTTTTTTTTTTTTTTTTTTTTTTTTTTTTTTTTT
>JXCR01142896.1:258391-287568 GCA_002079205.1 Phalaenopsis hybrid cultivar | reverse complement strand
TTGGATTATCTTGTCATTTTTTTGGAATGAACCTGAAGCTGTTGCCTTATGTTGATTAGATGGAGTTTGAACCAGTGACGTAGTTTTCTCAACAGCAGCTGAAGTTGTTGCATGTTTTTCAGCGGAAGCTTGGCAAGATGGACCAGATGGCTGTTCTTTAGATTCCAGGGAAGAATTCTTAGGGAAAGAGAAATTAGAAGTTTTGCCTGCCTGGAAAGATTTTGATCCCATAAATTCTGCTGCAGTAGGATGAACCAGTGCTGGCTGTGGCAGAACTTCCCGTTCACCATCACCGCCAGATGTAGAAGTCATCAAAGCATCTCTAGTTCCTGCGCTACAGTTTGTCACCTTTACTCTCTGCTGCTTCACTGTATGTAAAGCCCTCCCAGAAAAAGGGGATGACACTACATTAGCTGTTGAATTCTGATAACTGCAAACTGTTGATTTGGAGCCAACTGGCGGTGTTGAATTCAATAACTCTTTTCCAATGCCAACTACCTTCTGAACAATAGGGACTGAATGGCTAGGTGGGTCTGAAGCATTTGATTTCCCGGAAGCTGCACAATTGAATTTAGAAACATTGTTTGATTCAACAGGACATTTCCATCTTTTCAAGGAGCCCGGAGAGTCCATCATTACCTCATGTAGCACCGGTTCACTCCCTGAAGCGTTCAAACATTCCTGATGATCAGCATCTTTCTGCAACATCTGAGATTTCTGTTCCTCGTATTGCGTACTCATAGTTTTAGATTCATCGGAAATTATTGAAGAGCAATCCTTTGCCTTCAGCTGATTTTGGGATAAGTCATCCATGACACACTGCTTTCCCCCAGGAATAAGGCCAGGAAAATCTGAAATTTCTATTGCTTGATCATCAGTAGCTTCAATTTTCAAATTGACTTCAGCCTTCCTGGCACTAGGAGAGCACGAAGCAGAGGATGGAACAGAGATTATATCTGTCACATCTGGCTTGCTATGGCNAAACTCTAGGTGAGCTGTTCAATTCTTGATGCAACAATAAAGCAAGCTGGCAGAACGGAACACAAAACATTAATTATCGTTGATGTCACAATTATATTCTGAAAATTACAGAAAAAGCCAAAGTTTTCTCACCTCTTCATCACTCAGCGTAGTGGCAGCATTTGTTGAAACTGACGTTTGCATAACAGAGTGACTCAGAAATTTTGACGCTGGCTGAGTGCTAGGTTGGATTATCTTGTCATTTTTTTGGAATGAACCTGAAGCTGTTGCCTTATGTTGATTAGATGGAGTTTGAACCAGTGACGTAGTTTTCTCAACAGCAGCTGAAGTTGTTGCATGTTTTTCAGCGGAAGCTTGGCAAGATGGACCAGATGGCTGTTCTTTAGATTCCAGGGAAGAATTCTTAGGGAAAGAGAAATTAGAAGTTTTGCCTGCCTGGAAAGATTTTGATCCCATAAATTCTGCTGCAGTAGGATGAACCAGTGCTGGCTGTGGCAGAACTTCCCGTTCACCATCACCGCCAGATGTAGAAGTCATCAAAGCATCTCTAGTTCCTGCGCTACAGTTTGTCACCTTTACTCTCTGCTGCTTCACTGTATGTAAAGCCCTCCCAGAAAAAGGGGATGACACTACATTAGCTGTTGAATTCTGATAACTGCAAACTGTTGATTTGGAGCCAACTGGCGGTGTTGAATTCAATAACTCTTTTCCAATGCCAACTACCTTCTGAACAATAGGGACTGAATGGCTAGGTGGGTCTGAAGCATTTGATTTCCCGGAAGCTGCACAATTGAATTTAGAAACATTGTTTGATTCAACAGGACATTTCCATCTTTTCAAGGAGCCCGGAGAGTCCATCATTACCTCATGTAGCACCGGTTCACTCCCTGAAGCGTTCAAACATTCCTGATGATCAGCATCTTTCTGCAACATCTGAGATTTCTGTTCCTCGTATTGCGTACTCATAGTTTTAGATTCATCGGAAATTATTGAAGAGCAATCCTTTGCCTTCAGCTGATTTTGGGGTAATTCATCCATGACACACTGCTTTCCCCCAGGAATAAGGCCAGGAAAATCTGAATTTTCTATTGCTTGATCATCAGTAGCTTCAATTTTCAAATTCACTTCAGCCTTCCTGGCACTAGGAGAGCATGAAGCAGAGGATGGAACAGAGGTTATATCTGTCACATCTGGCTTGCTATGGTTATCACTGCCAGCATTCATCTTATCCAAATCCATTACTGGATCAGCTAAATCTCCATTAAGTACGGTTTGAACACGACTATCATCCTTGGGTTCTTTGAAGCTCGGTGCAGATTTCACAGCATCCTGGAAAAAGAATTGCAATTTTTTGGGTGGTAGCTTTAAATATGTGATGTGATAAGCAGTTTAGCACTAGATATTACCCACAAAAACATATAAAATCAAGTAGTAACACACGATTGGTAAATGCACTTCCCTCCCTCTCTCTCTAATCTAAACATAAACTCCCTCTCTCTCTAATCTAAACATAAACTCCCTCTCTCCCTAACACATCCTCCTCAGCCACAAAGGCAAACCCCAAAAACTTTAGTTCAACAAAGAACATGAAGAAATCCAGACTTCTTTATTTTATCACCACATTACTATGCCTAGTATTATTTGTGATATAGCCCAGTTACACGGGAACAAACGACAATCTAATTCTGCAGCCCAATCAAAATTCCCTTCAATTCAAAACATAATCATTGGGCACACAGACACCACACAAAAAGAGGAGAGAGAGATATGGATTTTTCACCTGGGAGGAGAATGGTCACTAGATATACACACGCCCCCACACAGATGGAGAGAGAAATTTTGTGCCTGGGAGGAGAATTACCATTCTATACCCAAGTGGATTTTTATGTGTTATAAAAATTATGCCTATTAAATGGAACATATAATATCATTAAAATTAGTGGCATGCACAATTTCAAGAAAAGTTTTGGATCATTTAATCATCAATCAAACACATCAAACTTTTATACTGAGTGCTCTGGTTGTATGAGAAGATTAATTCAATTTTAAAGTGTAACATTCACTGGCTTGGACTCAAATACATTTGTTGTTGATGATGTTTTGCATGAAGTGGATTGTTTTGATTGGCAACGCACATGGATAAAACTGGTCTTTTAAAAAGGCTTATAATGTCATCATACCATCCTCGTAGTTTTAAAATACTTCTCAAATGGTTAAATCACCACAAAAATTGATGAAACTCAATCCAAATGTAATTCTTATGTCATTTATGTCACAATCAAGGATATGATCTTAAGGTTCGAGGTTATCTAAAGCGACAGATGAAATAAATTGCAAGGAAAAAAATCATTCCCCCCGTCAAAGTAAAAAAAATATAAATATATTGCATATATGCATGTGTAACTTCAGACTGCCTAGTGACAGCTTTAAAACCTTGGATTCAAGATTAAACTAGATGGCTTCAATTGATCAGTATCATAATAAGTTGGTTGTCAAAAATTTCACATTAGGAGGAAAAATTTAAGAAAGAAGCTATGCAGGTTAAATTTAGTTTCAATACTAAAAAAATGATAGAAGTGAGGAACTTTGGTTTATGCTTCACTGAAGTCTGTACTAATAATATAAAAAGCAAATTATAAAGTACAGAGGTTAGGTGATAAAAGGCTTCGAAAAGTAGAATGGAGGTTATTTATAGGTTCTGTAATTTTACAAAACATTAAATTAACAATTATAAATCAATATTAGTATAAAATTAAGTGATACCTTTGTATGAAAGTTATAAGTATGTTGGTTCTACCAAACACATTAACTATACATGTGAATTTATTTATATACGTTACATTTTTAGAGTTAATGTTGAGTAGTCAAAATATAAGAGTCAGTTTGGCATCACTTTCTGTTTTCTATTTTTATTTTTAATTTTAGCTTGTTTTGTTTTCTATTATTAAAAACANTTCTACCAAACACATTAACTATACATGTGAATTTATTTATATACGTTACATTTTTAGAGTTAATGTTGAGTACTCAAAATATAAGGGTCAGTTTGGCATCACTTTCTGTTTTCTATTTTTGTTTTTAATTTTAGCTTGTTTTGTTTTCTATTATTAAAAACGCATTTGGTACTTTTAGGACTTATGTATTTTTAAAAAATAAAAATATAAAACAAGTTTGGTTGGATATTTTTTTTTTTTTTTTTAAGAAAAAAACTATAATTTTCAAAAAAAATAGTTAAACATAATTGGCATTTACAAATTTGTCCAGAAGATCTCGAATGACCAAACGAACCGCGTGAACCCGTCCACGATGTCCAGAAGATCTCGAATGACCAAACGAACCGCGTGAACCCGTCCACGACGTCGATTTTAGCAGGAAGAACACACCGTTGGGATTTCGTGCACTACTTAGTAACACACACACACACAGACACACACACACACACACACAGATACATTGTCTGGTATTTAATAAGGAACACAACGCAACACTAAAAAGAAGAACATTCTGTACCATCTAATTAAATGCTCTACACAAAACATTTAACAGTTTGGGTTGGACTGAAAATAATTGAGAATGATTAGCAGAACTCACAATGACAAAATTGTTCAAGTACAAATTAAGCTTGACAGAATGGTTTACATGAACAAAATACTTCTGACAAAAAAATATAAAATGGTTATACCATGTAGTTGACTGTTAAAGATATAGAACTATAATATGAATCTTAAATGAAAAAAAAAAAAAAAATCTNATGGTTATACCATGTAGTTGACTGTTAAAGATATAGAACTATAATATGAATCTTAAATGAAAAAAAAAAAAATCCACCCAATCACATAAAAGAAGAACTTTTGATTGGGCCAAAAAGGAGCAAGTAAAAGCGTAACAAAAAATTATATATAATGTCCAGTTGGTAGCCAAGTAAAAAACTAAATGCTCTACACAAACAACCGTTTAACAGTTGGGTAGCACTGAAAATTTTTGAAATGTAGGTGTTAGATATGTAAATACATAAAAATTGACTGATGTGTATGTAAGTATTTCTTAAATTATACAAAAAAAAATATATTTTATAATTTTTATCTTAAAAATATTTTTAATTCATTGATTTAGGACGTGCCATGCACGAGTTTTTTTTTTAATATTCTGTAGATTAGACACTTCTATGTCGTGTCTAAAATGTGTCGGAGTTGTGTCTAATACGTGTCCAACGGCTCATTAATTAGAAATTTTTTGTTATCATAGATTACAAAAAATATATGCCTCGTTTTAAGAAGCTTACTGTCGAACAATCCACTATATAAAGTGACATGAGGCTTCTACGTGAGGAAAAAAAACCATTTTGTCCTCTCAGGGTGTGTAGAGGTGCATATACAGATCTAATTATGCCAAAAAGAAAAGACACAAAGTTTATTAATGTCAAAATGCAGATCTTCGTATGAGCAGAAATGCAGCCGTTTCAAAAAGAATATGATTGCCGCATTCCTCGCGGTTTNTATAAAGTGACATGAGGCTTCTACGTGAGGAAAAAAAACCATTTTGTCCTCTCAGGGTGTGTAGAGGTACATCTACAGATATAATTATGCCAAAAAGAAAAGACACAAAGTTTATTAATGTCAAAGTGCAGATCTTCGTATGAGCAGAAATGCAGCCGTTTCAAAAAGAGTATGATTGCCGCATTCCTCGCGGTTCGCCTTCCTTCACAGACAAACAATCAATGGTGTGAAATAGGACAACTGACTTAGCCTCATTAATTTCATTTTACCAGGTCAAACGAGGATTCTTAATGCAGGCATAATGAAGAGTGGAAGATGCACATAAATGTTAGAAAAAAATATGTAAAAGGATTATCAAGCAAAAAGTTAGCCTAAAAGTAACATGGATGGTGAAAAAAATAAAGAAAAATAATATGCAAACAACAATCACCCAGGTTTGATGGAGAATGAGGGTGGGTCTAGGATTGTATCCGACGGATTGGATTGTGCTCCGGCCGCATTCCTCTCCCCCCCACGTGGTGATTACTCGACCTACTCCGCACATCTTCTCCTACAGTTGCTGCCAAACACGTGCTCCTCCCGCTTTCCTGCCGATGATTTCATCCCAGCCCAACCCCTCCAAGTAACCTCGTCAGCCTTTCACAGCCGCTTTTTCCGGCTGTTAATCTCATCCCCGTCAACCTCCACCGAGCACCACCTCCCCCAACTCCCACCCCTTCTGCTATGGCCACGGGGCACTCCAACCTCCCTAACCGCAGCAGTAATCTTCTTCCCTCTGCTGCTGTAGCCCTCTCCAACGCCACACCTGCTACGCACCCCCTTCTGTCCTGCCATAAGCCCTCGCCCACCTTCCTGCTACAGTTAGCCTCTTCCCAGCAGATGTAGTTATTGCCGGCAACCCCCTCCTTTGCTGTCCCCTGCAGCCATCAGCTTTCCCAGCACTCACAGTTATTGTTGGCGACCACTTTCTTTTGTTGTTCCTGCGCCGTTAGCTATCCCAACACTCGCATCTATGCCGGCAACCCTTCCAGCTACCACACCTGTTGCCGTAGCCCCCTCCTACCCTCTACCCTGTTGCGGCATCCCTCAACGTCCTCAAGCTACTGCCGCAACCTCCTAATCTGAAACCTACCTGCTGTTCCACAGTCATCCACCACCTCCGTCGTTGCCCTAATGTATCCTTTTATATTTGTTATCATTTCTTTCCTGTTTGAAAAGTTGTCGTTTAAACCTATTTGAATTTCAGCAATAACATTTCTGCTTTTATTGTGGTTTGGGTTACTCCGGTATCAGATCATTCAGNTCGTTGCCCTAATGTATCCTTTTATATTTGTTATCATTTCTTTCCTGTTTGAAAAGTTGTCGTTTAAACCTACTTGAATTTCAGCAATAACATTTCTGCTTTTATTGTGGTTTGGGTTACTCCGGTGTCAGATCATTCAACAGTTAGTGGTAAAATTGTGATTAAACAGATAACAAAAGAAGAATCAACAAAATTAATATTGATCTACCCTATAACAAATTGGCGGAAAACACATTATAAAATGTTACTATATATAGTTTAGAAGTACATGAAAAAATGAAAAATATAGTGCTCAATTAACAATAGCAGAAAAATAATGTCTTTAAAATGGCTTAGAATTAAAGTCATCAGAATTTTTTTTTAGTATAAAAGATAAATTTAAGCACTCACAAAATTTATTACTTCTAGAGCCAAAATTGTGGAAAAGTTGCATCTTAGCATCAGGTTCATACATTAAAAAAATTTATAACATGATTGAAACAAACAAATATAGAATGCACGAATTATGCACCATGCCTAGTTTTAATAACAAGAAGCAGATTAGTTAAATTAAATTTTGGAAGCTCAAAGATGAAAATATACTCCAAAAGGAAAGAAAACGGAATACGAGTCGAATGACAGTTTCCCATCGGCAGGTAAAGAGCCAAAAGCTCCCTTTATAAGTCTATACACAAGTCACGAGTTTGTGTGTGCTTCTGCGAGGTCTAATGATACCGTAAGAAGCAAGCATAAAAGACCGCCAACCAGAAGTTACAACTCCCTTACCAAGGAAAAATTATTAGGTACATTCACCGTATGCAGAAATGCGTACGGTGAACCAATTAAAATTCTTCCCCTACCAAAAGTGTATGTGAGTGGGCCCCAATATAATTTTTTTTTAAGAAAATTAACTCGTTGGACAGCGGACGCAAGTTGCGTCCGCTNAGGTACATTCACCGTATGCAGAAATGCGTACGGTGAACCAATTAAAATTCTTCCCCTACCAAAAGTGTATGTCAGTGGTCCCCAATATAATTTTTTTAAAAAAAATTAACTCGTTGGACAGCGGACGCAAGTTGCGTCCGCAGTCCGCATGGAATAATCGCTCCTTACCAAGAGCAAAAACCTGTAAAAGAAGATTAATGTAGCAGTAGGCAAAATTTTATGGATACCTACAGATTTAAACATATTTTAGCTCCCAGAAGATAACTATTAGACAAACAAGCATATACTCGCTATGACCGCTTAATTACCATCTNGATTAATGTAGCAGTAGGCAAAATTTTATGGATACCTACAGATTTAAACATATTTTAGCTCCCAGAAGATAAGTATTAGACAAACAAGCATATACTCGCTATGACCGCTTAATTACCATCCATTGCGTGCTAAAAAATTCACAAAAATAGAGTAATAGATTAAAGTTTTAGCATTGCACGAAGATCCAACATACACACAAATAAAACAAGAGTTGAAATAAGACATCAGAAATTTTTCGTAAAATTCAAAAAAAAAAAAGGTCTAGCCTAGTCAAAATAATCAACTATATATTTCAATTTATAAAATTTCACAATTCATTTTAAGTTGGGAAGATGGGGCTATAGAGCTTTCACTAAGTTATGAAGGCAAAAACAAAAATTTGAGAGAGGATTAGGGAAAAAAACAGCTACCAGATAATAATTGGGCAACAATAACCACTAGTACTAGTCAACAATGATTATCAGTTGCTGACTTTAAACTTTCCTTCAGAGTGTGAGCTTAACTCTTAGCTCTCTCTTCCTTTCATGTTGAAAATAAGGTCTTACTTATAAAGTTTTAAGAAGGATTTCTATAAAATTTAGCCAAAATCATCATATAGTTTTTTTTCTTTTTTTCCATTTAAATCTCTTAATGACCTCATAATTGANTGTTGAAAATAAGGTCTTACTTATAAAGTTTTAAGAAGGATTTCTATAAAATTTAGCCAAAATCATCATATATTTTTTTTTCTTTTTTTCCATTTAAATCTCTTAATGACCTCATAATTGGGCAGACGTAGACTGGTCGGATTTCTCACGTTACAATGATTAGTTTGACTATCAGCATGCTAAATTTGGAGATCATTTGATCTCTCAATTAATGGTTCAAAGTTTCCAATCATAATTCAAGTGTTTGATTTGAGCTCATTTATGCTCAGATCGAATCGTTTTTAGTGTTGTTGGGTTCCTATTCTATAAAGTTGCTAAAATTGAAGATGGAATGCTCGACTTTAACTCTAAAAATCTTCTTATCTAATATGCATCGAGATTTGTACCTGACAAAGTAGATTTTCTAGTGACATATTACCACTGGAAATCTGAATTAGGATAACTAGACAACCTTTATAAAAGTATCAACATTTATATTAAGATGAGCCAAAAATCTTCTCATATACGTGAATTTTAAAAAGAATGTGGGGAGAAATGAAAGTTATGTTAACAAATATGAACCCTCTAAGAGTAAAGGATGATTTAAAGAGGTCATGGAAGATAGCAATGTTAAGAAAAGCTTGGTTAAGATAAAGGTAAACCATAGTTCAGAATGAGTATCATTGTTTTGTTCAAACTAGAATAAAAGTGCAGGTCAAAAGTTTAGTTAAAGTTAGACATAATAATAAGATCCATAAAAAGTGCAGCTAAACGCAAGGCCCGCCTTAGTGTGCTTAGAGTGAGAAGATATTAAGACAAATAAAAATTGTTGAAGTAGTCAGATAAACTTTCTACATTCATTAGAAATCAATAAAATATGTTTCACCACAACAGAGTAACCAGATAAGTTGATGTCCATATCTGACACGTACATGCCCACTCGAAAAGTACTATTAATTATTATATGAAACCTTGCAGGCTGCATAGACATAGACAACTGAAACTATTTAGAGGCATTATAGGGATATGCTGATGTCTAAATTAGAAAGTGTACATGCTAACACCCACAAAGAGTATCGATTACTACAACTGACCCAGAACACTTTTTGGTGCCATAGATAACCCTGAAAGCTGCACAAATACTATCATCCCTAACTCTTGGAACAACTACATCTCAGGACTATTTATAGACCGGTTAGTCTGCTTTATCAAACTTACACACCCTACACAGGTTAACCTTTGATACTGTAACTAAAATTTCACAGAAATTGATAACCTATTTTTGTGTCAAACTCCATCCTTTCCAAGTTGATATAGAGGTGAGGAATTCATGCGAAACTTGAAAGGACAAAAGAAATAAGCCAAAACCCGACATCACCCACGGTTAAAATAGTTGAGATCTATATTTAAAACTTCAAAAGCTTGCCCGGTTTCCCATCACTAATATCTTCATCTAACTCATGAATATCATCAGATTCATTAATTTTATTTTCTTATTTCTCCGCATTTATATGCAAACACTGACACAGAAATGACTTTGCATAAAACTTACACCCATATGTGAACGAGTTAATTTGCTCAAGGCATTCTTCTTTATCAGAGTTTTAGTACCCTTAGATGGAGAAGTGATACATATGGAACTTAATTATTTTGCAAAAATGAATTAATCCTAAAATATGTAGTAACCTTTCTAGACAAAAAATAAAAAATAAATTCGTTCAAAATCTAAAGCAAGTTGAACATCATAGTCGAGCGACGGAATATGATGAGGTGTCATCTCCTCCCAATATTAAACCTCAAAATAGACCTAAGCCCAAAGATTGTGGTTTTTAAATCTTCAAAACCTCGAAGAATTTAGTTCAACTTCATTCCTGTATGAAGTAGCGGTTTTAGTATCTCACTTTAATGGAATAAATTAATCAAGCAAACAACCCTGAAAACATAAAAGTAAAGAAGTTTTGTATCAAAAGTTGCTTAATATTAACTTTGTTGTAAATTCTCTTCCTGATCTCTCTTTTAAACATTCCATACTCATATAATAAGTTAT
Organism: Phalaenopsis hybrid cultivar; assembly: GCA_002079205.1. Classification (NCBI taxonomy): domain Eukaryota; kingdom Viridiplantae; phylum Streptophyta; class Magnoliopsida; order Asparagales; family Orchidaceae; genus Phalaenopsis; species Phalaenopsis hybrid cultivar. The sequence continues at coordinate 276,876 of JXCR01142896.1, read as the reverse complement.
AGCCTATTAATTTCAACTGAAGGCAACTCTATTTTCAACTGAAAGGGATTTTATTATTATGTCCTGAGATTTTCTATTTCAAAAGGAAGTATTCTACTTTCAAAATGTCCCCCCAAATACTTTGCAAATTGTCTTGGGACTAAATTTTGATAACAATACAAATATACCACTAACATCATTAAATTTAAAACATTAATAAGTAATTTACCACTCCTAAGCTTGAAGCAATAATCCACCCACCCTCCGCAACAGTTTGCAAAAGATAGCAAATATTATGCTTAATCAAAACTCACAAAGAGCTGATGTCTTACAGTACAAAACTCTATAATCACTCTCAAAGATTCCATGCCAAAAAAGAAAAGCAAGACTGTTATTTGAAGCAAAATACTATCATTAAACTATAGTCATGGCCAAAGCACATAAGTTTCCCAAGGCTGGTACTGAGCCTAAGTGACCCACCTCAAACAAGTATAAAAATGACGTGTTCTTTCTGGGCCAAGTCATCATAAGATAATATTGCAATATTTTTATAAAATAAAAATACATAAACTTCACTTCACACCAGCTGAAAAAATGTACTATCAGCAGACATCAGTACTTGCATTCAAATCAAAATGTAATAGCACTTAACTTTAAACCGCTTGTTGCTAGACTCATCCAGAGATAGTTACTCAGGAAATCCAGCAACCCTACATGCTCCAACTTCTTGAGCCTTATGTTGGAGATAGATTTATGGATTACTTTTATAAGATTCATGATGCTTTGGAGTGAACGATACCAAGGTGACTGTTTTTATGAAGATATAGTTTAAGTACCTACAAACCCTACCAGCTGCAGTTGTACAATAAAAACAAACAAAGAAGAGATTGGCTGTTGACTTAAAAGCCATTATTTTCTGCATACCATGGTTTTTAAAACTCTTTAGATGATAAAGAATGCTCATAAACTTTAATCCAGCAATTAAAAAAAAACAACTGTTAAGATGAAATTGTGTTGTTTAAGAAAACAAATCCCACAAACAGTACATTCAATCTCAGCCCTAAAGCTTCTAAGCACGTCACTAGCGCTCAAGAACAAACATTGTAATAAAAGTTGCAACTATGATCTCCTTTCTGTTCTTTATTCAAAAATTGGTCTGCTTTTGCTATCAGCAAGCATTTATCTACAAAATGCACTTGCTATTAAGTATATATGTTGTTTTCTTTAGTTAGCAAGAGTCATTGGTAGATTTAGACATCAACAGTAATGTCAGAGATGTCACTAATCATGCAAAGTTAGTTAACAGATACAGGCAACAAGATGCCGAAGTTTACCATCCTTAATTCAAGAAACTTATCTATTTTGATATTCTCATTACATTTATTCCAAATTTGCCATGCATTTACATAGGAACATAAATTGTTTAATTTAGCAAGCTTCACTAGCAAATTTCTAAACATTTATAATTATGTATGAGATGTATTTAATCATGTATGGTTGGTAGATACTGGATACAGGTAACATGGTGTTGAAAGTTGTGCACAGTTTACATAGAAGCTATCAAAAGCTGAATATAATTTGAACAGATGTCAATTGTTTATTCATGTGCAATATAATAAATAGCAGCTATAAAACAGATGTACAAGTTAATGGAATTTGATGATCTTAAAAGATGGCTAGGATTTTCATGGTATTGCAAAACTCATGGTCCATCATCGTGGGCAGTTGGCAATCAGAACGTCTCTTTTGAGGGGTGAAATCTCTCTCTGATTTACAATAAAATAAATGTGCACAATCTGCTCAATATTTTCCTTTCTTCCAATGTAATTAATATTTTTCATATGTACAAGTTACCAAGAGTAAACTAGAATCTCGTTGTAAGTAAATGCATGAAAAATTAAAATTATCTCTCATCTCTTTATGATATCAAGGTCCAGGAACAAAAGTATCTAAAGCATGTTTCTGTGTTTTCTTTATTCCATCAGCCCCAAAATTCCACTTGCCCATCCTATCTTCGGCTTACCTATTTTCAGCCACTAAAAAACTTTGCTCGACTTTAAGCACCTACTGCTCCAACCTTTACCTGCTGCTCCACCACAAACATCCACATTTTGTCAATAATGAAATTTTCTTCTTTTCTGTTTGAAGTAAATATCTTTATACATTATTCCATCAGCCCCAAATAAAATGATTCTAATAAAATCATAGTGGGTGAGTACCAAAGCCTTCAATCTTCACTGAAATGGAATAAAAGAAATCAACAATATTTAGTCCATATTGCGAGAACCTTTCTCAAATGAAAGGGAGATTTAGGTCGCTTGATGGGCTCCATGACATGTGAAAACAATCTCAGGTTGTTACATAAGAATTAGAAGGCTCTTCAAATATGTCCTTGTTACATACTTCGATAATATCAAAAATTAGTNTGCGACGAACTTGCAAACTCCGCTGGTCGAACACCACCAAACTCCTCTGTTTGCAAACTCTCATGTTCGCGGTAACTGCACACTAACTCCTGTTCGCGAACTCCACCTCGCCTAATGTTGCGAATATTTGTGAACTGTCGTGCCTCAAAATCGCGACGCCGCCTCTACCGCGAACTCCCCAAAGCATAACTCGCCGAACTGTATGTTCGTTCCCGCGAGCCCGTCTGCCTTGCGAACAATCTGTAAAATTTTATATTCTTCTGCGTNCAAACTACGGCCTACAAGGGTTGCATCCCCATCAACATTTGCGGATGAGTTTTGTGATGATGTCCTTGCTCCATTGTCTTCAGACGATGGACCGAAGCTGCTTGCACCTTCATTAGAAGTACCTGGAACATTAGTTTTCAAAGATGTATCATAAGCTCTACTTCCTTTGCCCCTTTTAGCAAAGCCATCACCAAAGACCCCTGATTCGTCTTGCTTGGGTTCAGGCGACTGCCTAACCATCTTCTTGCCTTCACTGACAGCATCCCTTGAACGACGAGAGCTCTCTTTGGTTGCTTCTTCTTTGTGCTTTCTTCTAAAAAACTGCAGGAGAAAATATTAAATTTCGATAAACTCCAAAACAAAGCAAATCAAGCTGCTAGTTATTGATTGGGCATTAGCCACTGCACCAACGAACTATGATTAGCTTCAATCTAGTCCGTAACGAACAATATTTTCTAGGGGCATTTACATACATACCATACAATTCTAATATATTTACATATGTAAAACATAAATTTTAATATTTACAAGCTTACCACTCAAATCCATAGCATCACATAAAAAATACCACTATTAGTAAATTTTTAAAACAGAAATACTACTTTTCATCAATAGGTTTATGATACCTATGTGTTATATAAATGTTTATATCAAAATTTAGGTAATAGATATGTAAATAATTAAAAATAGTGTGGTATCTATGTATATTTCCAAATTTTCTAACAGGTCACTAACCGAAACTTGATCTCTTCCCCCAGAGTATAAACGTTTAGAGAGCCCGCTAGCGGTACTTGGAGCTGCAAACTGTGTGTTTGTACTTTGTCTCATCCGAGGCGCTCTAGAAACTCTAGGTGAGCTGTTCAATTCTTGATGCAACAATAAAGCAAGCTGGCAGAACGGAACACAAAACATTACTTATCATTGATGTCACAATTATATTCTGAAAATTACAGAAAAAGCCAAAGTCTTCTCACCTCTTCATCACTCAGCGTAGTGGCAGCATTTGTTGAAACTGATGTTTGCATAACAGAATGACTCAGAAATTTTGACGCTGCCTGAGTGCTAGANCTTTGAAGCTCGGTGCAGATTTCACAGCATCCTGGAAAAAGAATTGCAATTTTTTGGGTGGTAGCTTTAAAAATGTGATGTGATAAGCAGTTTAGCACTAGATATTACCCACAAAAACATATAAAATCAAGTAGTAACACACGATTGGTAAATGCACTTCCCTCCCTCTCTCTCTAATCTAAACATAAACTCCCTNAAGTAGTAACACACGATTGGTAAATGCACTTCCCTCCCTCTCTCTAATCTAAACATAAACTCCCTCTCTCCCAAACCCATCCTCCTCAGGCACAAAGGCAAACCCCACAAACTTTAGTTCAACAAAGAACATGAAGAAATCCAGACTTCTTTATTGTATCACCACATTACTATGCCTGGTATTATTTGTGATATAGCCCAGTTACATGGGAACAAACGACAATCTAATTCTGCAGCCCAATCAAAATTCCCTTCAATTCAAAACATAATCATTGGGCACACAGACACCACACAAACACAGAGAGAGAGAGAGAGATAGAGATAGATTTTTCACCTGGGAGGAGAATGGTCACTAGATATACACACGCCCCACACAGATGGAGAGAGATATTTTGTGCCTGGGAGGAGAATTACCATTCTCTACCCAAGTGGATTTTTATGTGTTATAAAAATTATGCCTATTAAATGGAACCTTTAATATCATTAAAATTAGTGGCATGCACAATTTCAAGAAAATTTTTGGATCATTTAATCATCAATCAGACACATCAAACTTTTATACTGAGTGCTCTGGTTGTATGAGAAGATTAATTCAATTTTAAAGTGTAACATTCACTGACTTGGACTCAAATACATTTGTTGTTTATGATGTATTGCATGAAGTGGATTATTTTGATTGGCAATGCACATGGATAAAATTGGTCTTTTAAAAAGGCTTATAATGTCATCATACCATCCTCGTAGTTTTCAAATACTTCTCAAATGGTTAAATCACCACAAAAATTGATGAAACTCAATCCAACTGTAATTCTTATGTCATTTATGTCACAATCAAGGATATGATCTTAAGGTTCGAGGTTTATCTAAAGCGACAGATGAAATAAATTGCTAGGAAAAAAATCACTCCCCCCGTCAAAGTAAAAAAATATATATATATATTGCATATATGCATGTGTAACTTCAGACTGCCTAGTGACAGCTTTAAAACCTTGGATTCAAGATTAAACTAGATGGCTTCAATTGATCAGTATCATAATAAGTTGGTTGTCAAAAATTTCACATTAGGAGGAAAAATTTAAGGAAGAAGCTATGCAGATTAAATTTAGTTTCAATACTGAAAATATGATAGAAATGAGGAACTTTGGTTTATGCTTCACTGAAGGCTGTACTAATAATATAAAAAGCAAATTATAAAGTACAGAGGTTAGGTGATAAAAGGCTTCGAAAAGTAGAATGGAGGTTATTTATAGGTTCTGTAATTTTACAAAACATTAAATTAACAATTATGAATCAATATTATTATAAAATTAAGTGATACCTTTGTATGAAAGTTATAAGTATGTTGGTTCTACCAAACACATTTATATACGTTACATTTTTAGAGTTAATGTTGAGTAGTCAAAATATAAGGGTCAGTTTGACATCACTTTCTGTTTTCTATTTTTGTTTTTAATGTTAGCTTGTTTTGTTTTCTACTATAAAAAATGCATTTGGTACTTTTAGGACTTATGTATTTTTAAAAAATAAAAATATAAAACAAGTATGGTTGGATACTTTATATTTTTTTTAAGGAAAAAACTATAATTTTCAAAAAATTAGTTAAACATAATTGGTATTTACAAATTTGTCCAGAAGACCTCGAATGACCAAACAAACTGCATGTGCCCGTCCACGACGTCGATTTTGCCTACGAAGGACACACCGTTGGGATTTCATGCACTAATTAGTAACACACACACACACACACAGATACATTGTCTGGTATCTAATAAGGAACACACAACGCAACATTAAAAAGAAGAACATTCTGTACCATCTAATTAAATGCTCTACACNTGAAAGGAGATATTTCACTTTTAAAAAGTAATAATAGTGTTATTTTTTATGTGAAAATGAAAATTTGAGTGCCATGTGTGAGTATATGAAAGTTTAGGTGTGAGATATGTAAATACAAAACAATTGTGTTATTTATGGAAAAGACCAATTTTAAATAAGAAATAAATGTTTTTTAAGTTTATATATTACACTATTGAATTTTTTTAGGATGCAGGGTCTTATATAAGCCCTATGGCACTTGTTATTCGTGATATAAAAAATTATATAAAAGAACATAATGTTAAGTCATAACCAACAACTTTATATTATTTTCAACAATTTTTTGTCATGTCCAACAAATTTAAATCACCCATTGCAACTATATATCATACTCAACAACTTGTCATGTACTGTAGTTTTATATCACTTGTAACAGTTTTCATGTCACGCTTCACCATGTAGTTGAACTTAACAGTTCAACAGTTTGACAATTTGGCAATCACACAGTTCGACAGTTCTCTAGTTACACCATTTGACAAGTTCTACAACAAGATAATATAATCAGTTCTCTTGTTAGACAACTCGTTTTTTTACTAGACAGTTCAATCAACTCAAATTTTTAGCTGTATGCAATATGCATCCTCTCATTTTTCTGATTTACAATTAAAACTCAATAATAATATTTTGATTCCCGTATGAAACGGAGGACTACAATTAGAAAGCGGGCTACCTTTCTTGCCAAGCAAAAACACGATATTTTTTATATATTTCGCTGTGGACGGGCACGCCAGTCGACCAATTNTCCCGTATGAAACGGAGGACTACAATTAGAAAGCGGGCTACCTTTCTTGCCAAGCAAAAACACGATATTTTTATATCTTTCGCTGTGGACGGGCATGCCAGTCGACCAATCTNCTTGACAGATCAACAGTTTGACAATTTGACAATCGCACAGTTCGACAGTTCTCTAGTTACACCATTTGACCAGTTTTATAACAAGATAATCCAATCAGTTCTCTTGTTAGACAACTCGATTTTTTAACTAGACAGTTCAATCAATTCTCTTGTTATACAGTTCCATAACTGAGTAATTCAATAATTTGACAGCTAGACAGTTGAAGAGCGCATAACATAATTTTTAGTGGTATGCAATATGCATCCTCTCATTTTTCTGATTTACAATTAAAAGTCAATAATAATATTTTGATTCCCGTATGAAACGGAGGACTACAATTAGAAAGCGGGCTACCTTTCTTGCCAAGCAAAAACGCGATATTTTTATATCTTTCGCTGTGGACGGGCATGCCAGTCGACCAATCGCTCGCACTTAACTCCTTCCCAAGTCGGACTCACCCCACTTAACTAATCCACGGCGCAAACAAGTTATCCCGCCGGCCGCGGCCGGCTCCATTCCCCTCCAAATAAATAACAAAGTCTTCTCCCTCCAAACCAAAGTATATTTCCAAATCCAACCCATGGCCTCGCCATCCCCTCCCCAACCCCCATCTCCTTCTCCCGATAACAAACTCGACTACTACTACTTCGTCATCGGCCTCGCTCTCGTCGCCATCATTCTCCTCGTCACCAACGCAATCGCCGTCGGTTGCTGCACGTGGTTTCGCAGCTTGGTCTCGTCGCGCNGTTAAAGATATAGAACTATAATATGAATCTTAAATGAAAAAAAAAAAAAAAAAAATCTACCCAATCACATAAAAAAAGAACTTTTGATTGGGCCAAAAAGGAGCAAGGAAAAGCGTAACAAAAAATTATATATATTGTCCAGTTGGTAGCCAAGTAAAAAACTAAATGCTCTACACAAACAACCATTTAACAGTTGGGTAGCACTGAAAATTTTTGAAATGTAGGTGTTAGATATGTAAATACATAAAAGTTGACTGATGTGTATGTAAACATTTCTTAAATTATACAAAAAAATATATTTTTTCTAATTTTTATCTTAAAAATATTTTAAAAAAATTTTTAATTCATTGATTTAGGACATGTGCCATGCACAAGTCTTTTTTTTAATATTCTTTAGATTAGACACTTCTATATCATGTCTAACATGTGTCGGAGTCATGCTTGATACGTGTCCAATGGCTCATTAATTAGAAATTTTTTGTTATCATAGATTACAAAAAAATATATGCCTCATTTTAAGAAGCTTACTGTCGAACAATCCACTATATAAAGTGACATGAGGCTTCTACGTGAGGAAAAAAAACCATTTTGTCCTCTCAGGGTGTGTAGAGGTACATTTACAGATATAATTATGCCAAAAAGAAAAGACACGAAGTTTATTAATGTCAAAATGCAGATCTTCGTATGAGCAGAAAAGCAGCCGTTTCAAAAAGAATATGATTGCTATGTTCCTCGCGGCTCGCCTTCCTTGCCACAGACAAACAATCAATGGTGTGAAATAGGACAACTGGCTTAGCCTCATTAATTTCATTTTACCAGGTAATGCAGGCATAATGAAGAGTGGAAGATGCACATAAATGTTAGAAAAAAATATGTAAAGGATTATCAAGCAAAAGGTTAGCCTAAACGTAACATGGATGGTGAAAAAAATAAAGAAAAATAATATGCAAACAACAATCACCAAGGTTTGATGGAGAATGAGGGTGGGTCTAGGATTGTATCCGACGAATTGGATTGTGCTCCGGCCGCATCCCTCCCCCCGCCCCCCCACGTGGTGATTACTCGACCTACTCCACACATCTTCTCCTACAGTTGCTAACAAACACGTCCTCCTCCCTCTTTCCTGCCGATGATTTCATCCTAGCCCAACCCCGTCAGCCTTTCACAGCCGCTTTTATCAGGCTGTTAATCTCATCCCCGTCAACCTCCACTGAGCACCACCTCCCCCCAACTCCCACCCCTTCTGCTATGGCCGCGAGGCCCCCCAGCCACTCTAACTGCGGCAGTAATCTTCTCCCCTCTGCTACCTCTCCAACGCCACACCTGCTACGCACCCCACTTCTGTCCTGCCATAAGCCCTCGCCCACCTTCCTGCTACAGTTAGCCTCTTCCAAGCAGATGTAGTTATTGCCGGCAACCCCCTCCTTTGCTGTCCCTGCAGCCATCAGCTTTCCCAGCACTCAGAGTTATTGTTGGCTAGGGCTGTAAACGAGCCGAGCTTGAGCGNTTATGATTTAAACTTAGACATAAATATATATAATATATTATTATATAAATAATATATGTAATATATTGTTATTAAAAGAGTTGTATAATTTTTTTTCGAGCCATTTCGAGCCGAACACGAGCGAACAAACTGTTGTTCGTGTTCGGCTCGTTTACATTTCGAGCTTAAAAATTTGTTCGTGTTCGGCTCGTTAGGCTTAACGAACGAGCCGAACACGAGCTGCTTAACGAGCCGAACACGAGCTGTTCACGAACAACGAGCCAAATTGACAGCCCTATTGTTGGCGACCACTTCCTTTTGTTGTTCCTGCACCGTTAGCTATCCCAACACTCGCATCTATGCTGGCAACCCCTTCCAGCCACCACACCTGTTGCCGTAGCCCCCTCCTACCCTCTACCCTGCCGCGGCATCCCTCAACGTCCTCAAGCTACTGCCGCAAATTCCTAATCTGAAACCTACCTGCTGTTCCGCAGTCATCCACCACCTCCATCGTCGCCCTAATATGTCCTTTTATATTTGTTATCGTTTATTTCCTGTTTGAAAAGTTGTCGTTTAAACCTATTTGAATTTCAACAATAACATTTCTGCTTTTATTGTGGTTTGGGTTACTCCGGTATCAGATAATTCAACACTTGGTGGTAAAATTGTGATTAAACAGATAACAAAAGAAGAATCAACAAAATTAATATTGATCTACCCTATAACAAATTGGCGGAAAACAAATTATAAAATGTTACTATATATAGTTTAGAAGTACATGAAGGAATGAAAAATATAGTGCTCAATTAACAATAGCAGAAAAATAATGTCTTTTAAATGGCTTAGAATTAAAGTCATCAGAATTTTTTTTAGTATAAAAGATAAATTTAAGCACTCACAAAATTTATTACTTCTAGAGCCAAAATTGTGGGAAAGTTGCATCTTAGCATCAGGTTCATACATTAAAAAAATTTATAACATGATTGAAACAATCAAATATAGAATGCACGAATTATGCACCATGCCTAGTTTCAATAAAAAGAAGCAGATTAGTAAAATTAAATTTTGGAAGCTCAAAGATGAAAATATACTCCAAAAGGAAAGAAAATGGAATACGAGTCAAATGGCAATTTCCCATCAGCAGGTAAAGAACCAAACGCTCCCTTCATAAGTCTATACATATGTCACGAGTTTGTGTGTGCTTCTGCGAGGTCTAATGATACCGTAAGAAGCAAGCAGAAAAGACCGCCAACCAGAAGTTAACCATACAACTCCCTTACCAAGGAAAAAGTATTAGGTACATTCACCGTACGCAGAAATGCGTACGGTGAACCAATTAAAATCCTTCCCCTACCAAAAGTGTATGTCAGTGGGCCCCGATTTAATTTTTTTAAAAAAAAAATTTACTCGTTGGACAACGGACGCAAATTGCGTTTGCTGTCCGCATGGAATAATCGCTCCTTACCAAGAGCAAAAACCTGCAAAAGAAGATTAATGTAGCAGTAGGCAAAATTTTATGGATACCTACAGATTTAAACATATTTTAGCTCCCAGAAGGTAACTATTAGACAAACAAGCATATACTCGCTATGACCGCTTAATTACCATCTATTGTGTGCTAAAAAATTCACAAAAATAGAGTAATAAATTAAAGTTTTAGCATTGCACGAAGATCCAACATACACACAAATAAAACAAGAGTTGAAATAAGGCATCAGAAATTTTACGTAAAATTCAAAAAAAAAAAAGGTCTAGCTTAGTCAAAATAATTAACTATATATTTCAATTTATAAAATTTCACAATTCATTTTAAGTTGGGAAGATGGAGCTATAGAGCTTTCACCAAGTTACGAAGACAAAAACAAAAATTTGAGAGGATTAGGAAAAAAACAGCTACCAGATAATAATTGGGCAACAATAACCACTAATACTAGTCAACAATGATTATCAGTTGCTGACTTTAAACTTTCCTTCAGAGTGTGAACTTAACTCTTAGCTCTCTCTTCCTTTCATGTTGAAAATAAGGTCTTACTTATAAAGCTTTAAGAAGGATTTCNACACGAGCTGCTTAACGAGCCGAACACGAGCTGTTCACGAACAACGAGCCAAATTGACAGCCCTATTGGTGTGTGGTGTGGAGGTGGTTAAGAGGTGTATGGATGTGTTGGTGTGGATGTGTTGGTGTGGTGGTATCAGGTGGTTGTGTGGTGTGGAGGTGGTGGTGTGTGGTGTGGAGGTGGTTAAGAGGTGTATGGATGTGGAGGTGTAGATGCGTTGGTGTGGTGGTATCAGGTGGTTGTGTGGTGTGGAGGTGGTTAAGAGGTGTATGGATGTGTTGGTGTGGTGGTATTGGGTGATTGTGTGGTGTGGAGGTGGTGGTGTGTGAATATGTTGGTGTGGTGTAGAGGTGGTGGTGTAGGAGAGTTGTGTGGTGTGAATGTGGTGGTGTCGTGTGGAGGTGGTTTAGTAATCATGATACTCATTATTAAGTGAGGTGTATATATTTTTATTGGATGTTCTGCACTCCATTTTCGTTACAAACAATAACATTGTTATACAATGACAGAATAATCATTTGTCCAAAAACAGTTGCAGCATAGTTATTTTTCAAACTGCAAAAAATAAAAAGACAATCAGCTTATCTGCAGCAGTTTCTGCACAACAGCTTCATGTGACAGTTCTTACGCAGTTGCAGCCACAAATGAACCCTTAGACTTCCTTAAAACATTAATTTTTATGGCCATTAACATATATAACACCAAATTCTTACGTGTTTACATTCTTAGCTAGAGAGTCGCCGTGCGAAATTTCCAAAAAATTAGGAGCATTTACACAAAACCAATCAATTCTTATTCACCTATTTACCTAAGATCTAAATAAATAAATAAAAAGATCAAACGGATTGATTACATGAACTAAGTAACGAGCCGAACAACAATTATTCACGAATAAATAATTTTTTTGACTGCCCTAATTGTCATTCATCATGCAACCAAAAATAGAAAAAAAAAACTTTTAGTTTGTCATTTCATGAAAATAATTTTAATTTTAATTTTATTTTATTTTATTTTATTTTTTTATGATTGCACAAACATCTATGATTGAATTGGAATGTTGCTAGGGGTTTTCTAAAATTGCTAGCCAGCACTAAACCATGGGTTTAATTGCATTCAGTGTACATTTCATCATAATTTTAATTGTGAAAATTTTGGCATTAACAAAATATAATAAAATTCCCAAAATAGCTCTTATTAAAATAACTCATAAATAATGCATGAAAAATACAATATCAATTTATTAATAGTTATATGTATATATATAAGATGTTTCTTTGTATGTAAAAAAATTTGGCCAATAACACAATGCCATATTTAGAGGAAAGAAGTTGGCCAATAAGTTGAACAATAAGAATTGACCATTTTAAGAAAGTTGAGCTCTCAAAAGAAATTGTCAAGAATGGTCAATTATTATAGAAAGTCCCTCATATGATAAATTCTTGAGAATGGTGAATTATGGCTTAGGATGTGTATATAGTTACAGAGTGAGATAGAGAAAGAGAAAATTAAAAGATTTTGTTTATTTTAAAGCTACATAGACATAATATTTGGATGGTTTGTGAAGTAACATTTCATTGAGCTCAACAAATTCATTTAACAAATTTTTTTATATTATATTTATAATCATAAAAAATAACTACACTATTGTTTGGCTCAAGTAAGTCAACAATGCCAATTAGGTTAGTATATATGGACAAATTATACACTAAACTAACTAAGAGGCATTGATTCTATAATATTAAGAGTGGCACATAATAATATGTTGCTCAATTTAAATTTACTTTTCTTTAGCTTGTTTTTGGCACTTTAGGATATTATTCTTATTTCATTCATTTGTGTTTGTTGGGGTTGCGAGTTTAATTGGACTCATGTTGTCCAATTTCTCAACACAGTTTGACCCAGTCGTTATTCATGGGATACAAATTTTTATTTAGCAAACTATTATTGTCGTTTTATGAATTCCATTACTCATTGATGACTTTATTTCTGATATTCATGAAAATTATGTGATTGAATAAATTTTATCATTTTTTTAAAAAATTAAACTTATTTATTTACATTGACAAATAAGCTATTTGTTCTTCAACAAATAACTTGTTAAATACTTCATATTACACTCAATTGTAATGAGTATGCTATTCAATTTAAATTTATTTAAATATGATTTGATTATTTACTTGTTTAATGGTGATATGTTAGATATTTACTTATCATGCTACACACCTTACCTTTCTTCTCTCATATTTTCATCATCCACATTTTGTTTCTCACTTCTATCACTCTCAATCTACATGAAATTCAAAGGCTTCATGTGTGAGCTCATATTCTCATTCTCAACTCGCTTATAATTGATAACAACTCTTCTTTAATACACCCGAGAACTAGAGGTATGTGTGACTTCGCATTATTAGTTCATTTGCATTCTACACATCATGTCCTCAACTTAGCCATTAACAAGCCTTCTAAAATGTGATTAGTTATGTTTGTTTTGAACTTCTTTGTTCAATAATCTTATTTTTATCAAAGACTTTGAGCTCATTTTGTTTAAATTGGAGCAATCTTGTTTTTGGGAACAGTGTAAAGACAAAGCATAAAAATAAAATTAAGCACTAATAATATATATTTCATTATAATTCTACAACACAAATAGTAATAAAGAGTGATATTAACATTATCTTTAGCAAATTAATAATAATAATAAAGTCATGAAGTTACTCAAAAAGAGAAAGTTTTGCATGTTGGCTAAAAAATATATCATATTTATTTAATTATTACATTTTCAATGCATTATTTTAAAAGGGATGTTTACATACATATCACATAATTTCTATGTATTTACATATTCAATTGTCAAACTCGGATTCATATTTTTCATATAGAAATCTCCAATCAACGAGAGAACATGATCCATTTCGCATCATATCTAATTGTTTCCTAGGTTCAGACTAAAGAAGTAATGTCAATCAATAATTATCAAACTAACTGCAATGTTTTTCTATATGTGAGGATCCATTCAGAGCCAGAAAGTCTTCTAATAGTAATAAAAGTAATTGGTCATTAACTAAATCAGAAACATTCTCAACAAATTCCGAAGAAGTGATTCAATTTTTTTCATCGTGTCAGGATGAAGGCCAAAGGTCTTGAGCGACCGATTCTACAGGACAACTCATAAGTATTGATACTTACACACTTTGAGGTTATAATCCTATATTTGAAAATACCTATTTCACTTTTATAAAAAAGATAGTGATATTCATAATTTCGACCTGTTTAAGTGTTTAACATGCAAATAGATAAGACTTATGTCGTATCTATGTAAATGACACTTTAAAATTGAGATAGCGTTCAGATAAGTTTACTCTTATTTTAGTGCAGCACTATTGACTAGTTTGATTTTGACATCAATTATGCATCTTAATTGTGGCAAACAAAACAAGTTTGTATAGTAAAATGTTTTACAAATATACCCTTGATAAGTAACATCAGCGTTTCATGTTGTGAATCAATGGTGGAGTTACATTCAAGCCTCTGAAATTATATATAATTAAAAAAAACAGGTAATAATTGCCAATGATTAAATGATATCATAGTTAATTAATTTATTATAAATTGGATTAATTGCACGCTAAGCTAAATTTTTATTACATTTTTTTTTCTAAACAACAAGGTTGATTACCATAAAAAAATTTTAAGGTGTGTAAATTATAAGGATTTAAAATGAAAGGATAAATTTGCTACTGAATTGTGTTTTTCTTGACTTTTAAAAGTATGCAAGAGATATTGATTTTCAAGTTCTGTAAATAAAAGTTGTCGTAAAAGCAAAATATCATCGGAGTAATAGACATGTTTTTCAATTATTTTGTTGGATTGCTTTATGATGTATGCAGGATCCTTTCGTGGGATCATAAAATCTGAGGAAAGAAAGAATGGGTATTAGGTATGACTCGTATATCATAAATGGGATAGATGCTGGAGTGGAGCGGAAGAATCTGTCTAAATTGGGAGAGTTTCATTATGTGGGTTGGGGGTACGGGGGCAACATCCTGCGGTTTGGTACATGGGTAATTTAAGTAATTACATATTGTACTATAGGGTTATATATGTGTCATGTTTGTAACACTCGGTGAATATTTGAGTCCCTGAGATTCTGAATCTTGTATCTTGTATTTTGTACTCTTTTCTGGAATATTGAAAAGGAAGTCACCACTATGCTCCCGAGGATGTAGGCATCTTTGTCGAACCTCGTTAAATCTGTATGTTCTTCTGGATTTGTGTCGATTACTATTTTTTTTTCACTCTAATTTCTCAACAATAGGATATAAGTCCCCCTATCTGAAACCCCAAATCTTAATTTTCTATAAGAGATTGAATAGGGAGGAGAAAATGAGAGAGGGAGAGTAGCAGTAGGGAGAGAGAGGACCTTTAGGTGGGAGGTCATTCAATTTATACATACATCCATCCGGTCTCAGTTTTCCTTTCTTACCGGTTTTCTCGATGGAGGGAGAAACAGGATATGGGTTGTACGATGCAAATACCGTCTATGATGTACTTGTGAGAAGACAACGTCATGTCCTTCAAACGACTCTTAAAATATTAGATGTTGATACATGTATGTCATTGAGTGATGTCTTTCACGTTGACAATTTGTGAATCTCGAAAGGTGATTATGGAAGACTCAACAGGACACTTCGGCTAGCGAGCTGAGCGGATTGCTTTGTCAAGTGAGCTCGACAGTTCACTTTCAACAGGCGAGCTCGACAAGTTACTTCAGCAAGCGAGTTCTACAGGTGGAGGTAAACTAATTTTTTAAAAAAAAAAAAAAAAGATTAGACCTTCTAGTCCGCTACAATTCACTAATGTAAGCTTGAACCCATAGGAGCTACTTATGAGTATGCATATTTCAATTATCATAAAAATAAATGCAAATATAATATATTCAATTTATTAATTAGACATATTAAAGTAAGATGGAAGTTAATTAGACTAGTCATGAAAAACGATGACTTTCCATATCATAATGCACGAAAATATAAAAAATTCAATCGATTTTGACTTTTGATGTGATCTCTAAACCATTGGATTAGAAAAATTACAAAAATATCTCCATTAGGTAGCTAATTAGCACATAGTCAAGCCTTCTACTTTACGTGATATTTCTTAATATAAAATAATATTATTAGATTTTTTACGAAACAAACAAATAATCAGCAATTAGATTAATAATGCAAATTTATGAAAGTTAACGTGCATGTAATTATGCTATGCAGGACAAAAGTGAGAACAACCAAAAAATAATTTACATGTAGGTTGTGTTGTTATTGCGAGATTTAGATATACACCAGTTGATGTAGTATATAGATATAAATCAAACAGGAGAACGATCGACGAAGTGAAAAATAGAATGAGAAAAATCATGCCGGAAAGAACAACACAGCGGAACACAGATTTACGTGGTTTAGCAAATTGCTACTTCCACGAAGTTGCAGAGGATTTTACTACTTAAGGAATTTACACCAGTCGATCACCTCGACTTACAAGTAGAATCTCTCACTCAGTTTTTCTCTCTCTACACCGAGATACACCAAAGAAAACTCTACACCAAGATACACCGAAGAAGACAAACTTATAAGAGAAATAAACTCAATTTCTCTTCTGCCACAAGTTACCAAGAAGAAGCCTAGGGAGAACATTCTTCTTCTTCTTCCTTCTTCTTCCTTCTGTCGCAAGGAACTGCTCCTCCTTGCACTTCTCTTCCTCTGCCCCGAAGAAACCTTCCTTTATCCCGAGGAAACCAAAGAACTCAAAGCGTGACTTCACTTGCTGAAGGAGAGTCATCTGAAGCCTTTTATCACGAACAGGATGAAGCGAAGAGATGCTTCATTTCACAAAATATGAAGGCAGAAGTGGTTATTTGTGAAGATGCGTGATTCTCCAAAGCAAAATAATAGCCCAAGCATAGTGGATCGGGCTCCACCGTTTCTAACAATTCTCCCACTTTGAGACCGATACACACAAGTTGCAACATTTCCTTCCTCAAACTGATCTCCTCCACTACGGCGTCACCCCTTTCTTCAAACATGTATCCTCCACCATGAATCCTCCATGAATCCTCCAACTTGAATCCTTTACCTTGAATCCTCCACCTCTGCAACTCAAAAGCCTTTGTCTTCACTCCATAAGACCAACTGAAGTTGTACACAACTACAATTTCTCAAGAGTAACACCCTCAGTAAATATATCAGCAGGCTTCACATAGCTTTGCATTTCCAAGCTATTTCTTGGGTCACTCTTGTCTCCTTTTACAACTCTCACTGCATAGACAATACCCTACCTCTCTTGAAAACCTTTTTCAACAAGTCTAGTCTTGTACCTCTTACTGACATCACACTCAGTCTTCACCTGGTACACCCACTTGTTGTGTAATGTCTTTTTCACTGGTGGAAGTTCTGTCAGCTCCCACTTGCTCAAACTTTCATCTTGTAAGATATCTTCATCTGTCTGTGGAACAATAGAAATGAGTGTCACATACCCACTTTCTTCTTCACTTCCATCACTGCCCTGCACTGTGGCATCTGGTAGATTTCCTACCACATTCAAAACCCCTGAATCAAATATCAAGTATTCAACAGAAGTATGAACTGCCAACAGTAGTGCATCCTGTGATTCTTCAGATACCACATTAGAGCTATCATTCTCCATCTTCTTAGGATTTCTGCAGTTTTTCTTTATGTGGTCAGTCTTGCCACAATTCCAACAGGTTGTTTGTTTACTAAACTTTGATTTTGTTCTCCCTATACATAAGTTCATGTCATGTCATTTCCCTCTGAAATCAACATTCAGTACCGAACTCGAAACTGAGACCTCGCTAGAATATTTCCTGCGAACTTCCTCAGCCAAAATCAAATCATGAATATCATCGTATTTCAGTTTAAAATTACTTGCAGAACTGCTAATTGCTATTCTCATGGCTTCCCAACTATCTGGCAATGAAGCCAACAAGATCAATGCACATATATCATCATCAAAATCAAATTCCACAGACGATGGTTGATTTGTATAGCATTGAAAACATTCAGGTGTTGAGCAACAGAAACACCTTTCATCATCTTCAAATTGAATAACTTCTTCATCAAGTGCACCTTGTTATTCACCGATGGCTTTTCATACATACCTGATAAGGCTGTCATGAGATCTACAGTCGTTCTTTCCTTGACGACGATGCGTGTAACAAACCTCGACAGAGTAAATCGAATAACCCGTAGAACTTGTCGATCCAACAAATTCCATCCAGCCTCATCCATCCTTTTAGATCTTTTCCCCAATAACAGAAGATGAAATTTCTTCTTATAAAAGTAATCCTCTAACTACATTCTCCAATAACCAAAATCTGTATCATCTAATTTTTTTATCCCTGAAACCTTCACTTCATCTACAGTCATCATTCTTCTTCAGATCTGAAACCACGCTTTGATATCAGTTGTTGTTGTTGTGAGATCTAGATATACACCAGTTGATGTTGTATATATATATATATATATATATATATATATA
>JXCR01142896.1:246977-258371 GCA_002079205.1 Phalaenopsis hybrid cultivar | reverse complement strand
ATATATATATATATATATAAATCAAACAGTTGAACGATAGACAAAGTGAAAAATAAAACGAGAAAAATCACACCAGAAAAGAACAACACAGCGGACCACACAAATTTACGTGGTTCGGCAAATTGCCTACGTCCACGGAGTTGCTGAGAATTTTACTACTTGAGAATTTTACACCAGCTGATTACCTCGACTTACAAGAGGAATCTCTCACTCCTTGTTGCTCTCTCTCTTCTTCTCTCTCTGTTCTTGTCTCTCTACACCAAGATACACTGAAAAAAATTCTACACCAAGATATATCGAAGAAGACAAACTTACAAGAGAAATAAACTCTCTACACCGAGATACACTGAAGAAACTCTACACCGAGATACACCGAAGAAGACAAACTTATAAGAGAAATAAACCCAATTTCTCTTCTGTCACAAGCCACCAAGAAGAAGCCTAGGGAGAACAATCTTCTTCTTCTTCCTCTTCTTCCTTATGCCGCAAGGAACTGCTCCTCCTTGCACTTCTCTTCTTCTGCCCTGAAGAAACATTCCTCTATCCCGAGGAAACCGAAGAAGAACTCAAAGCGTGACTTAACTTGCTGAAGGAGAGTCTTCCAAAGCTTTTTATCATGAACAGGAGGGAGCGAAGAGATGCTTCATTTCAAAAAAGAGGAAGACGGAAGTGGTTATTTGTGAAGATGTGTGACTCTCCAAAACAAAATAATCGCCCAAGCATAGTGGACTGGGCTCCACCGTTTCTAACATGCTGTTAATGATTTGATTTCGAGCCGAGCCAAGGCCGGCTCAAAATCGGCTTGAAAAAATTCGATTCAAAGTTTTGGCTTGTAGCTCGACTCGTTCTTCTCGACCTGAGCCAAAATTCGAATTAATTTTTGAGCGATTAAAGATCTTTGAGATAAATTTGTTAAATTCACGACTCTAATAATATTAGGATTATTAATGATCTGATTTCGAGCTGATTCAACGGTAAAAGAATTAACCATCACATAAACAAATAATAAATAAGATCCTGACAAAAACACCTAATGGACGCAGCAGAACCAAATTGGTACTTTATATGACAGTGAAATTTGAATTATGAACATTCAATTAACCAATATATATAGTGGCTGAATCATAGGGTAAGAAAATTAATACAACGTTGGATTAATTCCACAATATAACCTTTAAAGGAGTATGGATTGCACATGGCACAAAAATTTGTATAAAATTAGCGTTAGGACAAACGCAAGCCACAAATGTGTGGCCCAACGCAGCCTTGTCGAAACTCAAAACCGGACAGTTGTCGGAACTCAAATCTGAATGATGCATTAAGGCGGTGAAAAAATTTTACATGCAGTGTTTGGTTGTAGTTCTGCATACGAACTTTCAGTAATATGTTGTCATGTGAAAGTTATTGTGAGGTTATTAAACTGAAATCATACAGATTATTGGGAGGTTATTGAGGGGTTATTATGGTGGTTAATGATGGGGTTATTGCGGGAGTTAATTCAGTGGGCTGTTGAAGTGGAACCACAGATGATATTGGTGAGTCATTGTGGAGGTTATTGAAGTGGAACCGTTGAGGTTATTAGGGGGTTATTGTGGGGGTTATTGCATCTGGTTATTAGAGTGAAACCACAGGTTATTAGAGGCTATTGAAGGGTTATTGCGGCGTTTTGGAGTTAATGCCTCGATAAGCCACCAATAACCCTCCCAATAATATCCCCAGTTCCACTCTAATAACCTCCGCGGTTCCACTTAATATTTTTTTAGGTTGACCCAATATAGCACACAAGACGACATATTACTTGAGTTGGCACCCAGAGCTGCGTACATACTCCATATATAAAATTTTCTCCTAAGGCGGACCCCAATTTCCTCAACTTGGCTATCTGGTCAAGGCTGACGACTTGTCAAATACGAACTGGCAAGTCAGAACTACTCATTTGTTCGTCTAGCTCAGCTCGCCCACAATTGACTCTAAGGTTGAATTGACTTAGTGACCAACTATCTCGGTGGCCAAGCAAGCTAACAAAGATGTGACCAAAGGAATGTTCTGAGAAATAAATGACAAAATACTATGCAAACATAAGGAGAGAATTTTACATTCAGAGTTCAGACACATCTCGGCGTGCAGCTTTCTAGTAATATGTCACCACATATGCTACATCACAGAGGTTATTTGGGATTATTAAAGTGAAACTGCTGAGATTATTAGAGTGTTATTCAGCGGTTATTAGGGATTATTGCGAGGGTTAAATCAGGGGTTATTACGAGGGTTATTGCAAGAAGTTATTGAAGTGGAACCGCGGAGGTTATTGGGTGGTTATTGCGGGGTTATTTGAGTGGAACCGCAGAGGTTATTAGGAAGTTATTGAGGGGTTATGCGACGTTATTTGAGTTAATATTCCCAATAACCCCCCAATAACTCTCCAAATAACATCCGCAGTTCTACTCCAATAACCTCTGTGATTCTATTCCAATAACCTTCGCGACTCCACTTTAATATTTTTTTAGGTGGGCCCGATATAGCACACATACGACATATTATTGGAGTTCACACGTATAACTACGTACAAAGTCCAGATAAATTTTTTTTTTCATAAGAAGACATGCTAAATATAATATTAACTATTATATCAAAATTAGAAGAAAGTAAGAAAAAAAACAAATAGATTAGAGATCCCTAAAGCTCAACTATAATGATCACATGTTTGCCTTTATTATTGCCTTGGAGAAAGCCTTCTTTCACTGGCTAACACATATATTATGGGATACCACCCAATTCATATATGCATTTACATATCTAACACCTAAATTTTGATTATTACATTTATACCAGCCAAACTTTTCAAATCACATTATGTGATTCACATATAATAAAGACTAGATCAACTTTAAAGACTGAAATAAATCTTTTAATGCATTGATAAATCAAATACAAAATAAAAAAAAAAATGTAATTAAAATATGTAATTAATACTAATATTACTGTAGAAATTACTATTTTAAACAGTTTAATAAATAATTAACTTAATGTTAATTGAATTATAATTTTCCGCTAATTATAGTTTTATTAGTCCAATTAAATTTAAAAACCTATAAATATAATAAGATATAACATTCATATAATTCTATTAAAATATTATGTTAATTAGCTATCTTAAATATGGAAAAAATTAGCTAAAAAATTTCTCAGAATATCATTATATTTAACTTTAATCTGAAGAGATAATTTTTAGAATTATGTAAATTGGAATTTAAAGCATATAATAAATATATCTCGAGTTAAATCAGAGACTTAAGACTTTGGGATAATTACATACAGGCACACAAAACATTGCTATTTACAAATAGAGCACCTAAGTGATTTTTTTAATTGCATTTAGGCCTGTCGCTATAAAAAAATTTGAGTTTTGAGTGAGAATTTGAAAAATGGACAAGAGAGGGCGTTCGATTTGTAAATAGCAACGTTTTGGGTGGCCTGTATGTAAAAAAGATATTTTGTTGGCGAGTAGAGACGAAGGGACGCCGGCGATCAATTCCTATAGTGGACGACGCCGATTCCATACCGGCACCTTCCNGCTCATTTATGCTCAGATCGAATCGTTTTTAGTGTTGTTGGGTTCCTATTCTATAAAGTTGCTAAAATTGAATATGGAATGCTCGACTTTAACTCTAAAAATTTTCTTATCTAATATGCATCGAGATTTTTACCTGACAAAGTAGATTTTCTAGTGATATATTAACATTGGAAATCTGAATTAGGATAACTAGACAACCTTTATAAAAGTATCAACATTTATATTAAGATGAGCCAAAAATCTTCTCATATACGTGAATTTTGAAAAGAATGTGGGGAGAAATGAAAGTTATGTTAACAAATATGAACCCTCTAAGAGTAAAGGATGATTTAAAGAGGTCATGGAAGATAGCAATGTTAAGAAAAGCTTGGTTAAGATAAAGGTAAACCATAGTTCAGAATGAGTATCATTGTTTTGTTCAAACTAGAATAAAAGTGCTGGTCAAAAGTTTAGTTAAAGTTAGGCATAACAATAAAATCCATAAAAAGTGCAGCTAAGCACAAGGCCCGCCTTAGTGTGCTTAGAGTGAGAAGATATTAAGACAAATAAAAATTGTTGAAGTAGTCAGATAAACTTTCTACGTTCATTAGCAATCAATAAAATATGTTTCACCACAACAGAGTAACCAGATAAGTTGATGTCCATATCTGACATGTACATGCCCACTCGAAAAGTACTATTAATTATCATATGAAACCTTGCAGGCCGCACAGACATAGACAACTGAAACTATTTAGAGACATTATAGGGATATGTTGATGTCTAAATTAGCAAGCGTACATGCCAGCACCCATAAAGAGTATCGATTACTACAATTGACCCAAAACACTTCTTGGTGCCATGGATAACCCTGAAAGCTGCACAGATACTATCATCCCTAACTCTTGGAATAACTACATCTCAGGACTCTTTATAGACCGGTTAGTCTGCTTTATCAAACTTACACACCCTACACAGGTGAACCTTTGATACTGGAACTAAAATTTCACAGAAATTGATAACCTATATTTCTGCCAAACTCCATCCTTTCCAAGTTGATATAGAAACGAGGAATTCATGCGAAACTTAAAAGGACAAAAGAAATAAGCCAAAACCCGACATCACCCACGGTTAAAATAGTTGAGATCTATATTTAAAACTTCAAAAGCTTGCCCGGTTTCCCATCACTAATATCTTCATCTAACTCATGAATATCATCAGATTCATTAATTTTATTTTCTTATTTCTCCGCATTTATATGCAAACACTGACACAAAAATGTCTTTGCATAAATCTTACACCCATATGTGAACGAGTTAATTTGCTCAAGGCGTTCTTCTTTATTAGAGTTTTAATACCCTTAGATGGAGAAGTGATACATATGGAACTTAATTATTTTGCAAAAATGATGTAATCCTAAAATATGTAGTAACCTTTCTAGACAAAAAATAAAAAATAAAATTCATTCAAAATCTAAAGCAAGTTGAACATCATACTCAAGCGACGGAATATGATGAGGTGCCATCTCCTCCCAATATTAAACCTCAAAATAGACCTAAGCCCAAAGATTGTGGTTTTTAAATCTTCAAAACCTCGAAGAATTTAGTTCAACTTCATTCCTGTATGAAGTAGCGGTTTTAGTATCTCACTTTAATGGAATAAATTAATCAAGCAAACAACCCTGAAAACATAAAAGTAAAGAAGTTTTGTATCAAAAGTTGCTTAATATTAACTTTGTTGTAAATTCTCTTCCTGATCTCTCTTTTAAACATTCCATACTCATATAATAAGTTATAGCCTATTAATTTCAACTGAAAGGGATTTTATTACTATGTCCTGAGATTTTCTATTTCAAAAGGAAGTATTCTACTTTCAAAATGTTCCCCCAAATACTGTGCAAATTGTCTTGGGACTAAATTTTGATAACAATACAAATGTACCACTAAAATCATTAAATTTAAAACATTAATAAGTAATTTACCACTCCTAAGCTTGAAGCAATAATCCACCCACCCTCCGCGACAATTTGCAAAAGATAGCAAATATTATGCTTAATCAAAACTCACAAAGAGCTGATGTCTTATAGTACAAAATTCTATAATCACTCTCAAAGATTCCATGCCAAAAAAGAAAAGCAAGACTGTTATTTGAAGCAACATACTATCATTAAACTATAGTCATCGCCAAAGCACATAAGTTTCCCAAGCCTGGTACTGAGCCTAAGTGACCCACCTCAAACTAGTATAAAAATGACATGTTCTTTCTGGGCCAAGTCATCATAAGATAATATTGCGATATTTTTACAAAATAAAAATACATAAACTTCACTTCACACCAGCTGAAAAAATGTATTATCAGCAGACCTGCCATCAGTACTTGCATTCAAATCAAAATGTAATAGCACTTAACTTTAAAACGCTTGTTGCTAGACTCATCCAGAGATAGTTATTCAGGAAATCCAGCAACCCTACATGCTCCAACTTCTTGAGCCTTATGTTGGAGATAGATTTATGGATTACTTTTACGACATTAATGATGCTTTGGAGTGAACGATACCAAAGTGACTGTTTTTATGAAGATATGGTTTAAGTACCTACAAACCCTACCAGCTGCAGTTGTACAATAAAAACAAACAAAGAAGAGATTGTCTGTTGACTTAAAAGCCATTATTTTCTGCATACCATAGTTTTTAAAACTCTTTAGATGATAAAGAATGCTCATAAACTTTAATCCAGCAATTAAAAAAAAAATCAACTGTTAAGATGAATTTGTGCTGTTTTAAGAAAACAAATCCCACAAACAGTAAATTCAATCTCAGCCCTAAAGCTTCTAAGCACGTCACTAGCGCTCAAGAACAAACAT
Organism: Phalaenopsis hybrid cultivar; assembly: GCA_002079205.1. Taxonomy (NCBI): domain Eukaryota; kingdom Viridiplantae; phylum Streptophyta; class Magnoliopsida; order Asparagales; family Orchidaceae; genus Phalaenopsis; species Phalaenopsis hybrid cultivar. The sequence goes on along the minus strand of JXCR01142896.1, from coordinate 251,956 downwards.
TGTAATAAAAATTGCAACTATGATCTCCTTTCTGTTCTTTATTCAAAAATTTGTCTGCTTTTGCTATCAGCATGCATTTATCCACAAAATGCACTTGCTATTAAGTATATATGTTGTTTTCTATAGTTAGCAAGAGTCATTGGTAGATTTAGACATCAACAGTAATGTCAGAGATGTCACTAATCATGCAAAGTTAGTTAACAGATACAGGCCACAAGATGCCGAAGTTTACCAACCTTAATTCAAGAAACTTATCTATTTTGATATTCTCATTACATTTATTCCAAATTTGTCATGCATTTACATAGGAACATAAATTGTTTAATTTAGCAAGCTTCACTAGCAAATTTCTAAACATTTATAATTATGTATGAGATGTATTTAATCATGTATGGTTGGTAGATACTGGATACAAGTAACATGGTGTTGAAAGTTTTGCACAGTCTACATAGAAGCTATCAAACGCTGAATATAATTTGAACAGATGTCAATTCTTCATTCATGTGCAACATAATAAATAGCAGCTATAAAACAGGTGTACAAGTTAATGGAAGTTGATGGTCTTAAAAGATGGCTTGGATTTTCATGGTATTGCAAAACTCATGGTTCATCATTGTGGGCAGTTGGCAATCAGAACATCTCTTTTGAGGGGTGAAATCTCTCTGAGATTTACAAGAAAAAAAATGTGCACAATCTGCTCAATATTTTCCTTTCTTCCAATGTAATTAATATTTTTCATATGTACAAGTTACCAAGAGTAAACTAGAATCTTGTTGTAAGTAAATGCACGCAAAATTAAAATTATCTCTCATCTCTTTATGATATCAGGGTCCAGGACCCTGATAACAAAAGAATCTAAAGCATGTTTCTGTGTTTTCTTTATTCCATCAGCCCCAAAATTCCACTTGCCCATCCTATCTTCCGCTTACCTATTTTCAGCCACTAAAAAACTTTGCTCGGCTTTAAGCACCTACTGCTCCAACCTTTACCTGCTGCTCCACCACAAACACCCACATTTTGTCGATAATGAAATTTTCTTCTTTTCTGTTTGAAGTAAATATCTTTATACATTATTCCATCAGCCCCAAATAAAATGATTCTAATAAAATCATAGTGGGTGAGTACCAAAGCCTTCAATCTTCACTGAAATGAAATAAAAGAAATTAAAAATACTTAGTCCATATTGCGAGAACCTTTCTCAAATGAAAGGGAGATTTAGGTCGCTTGATGGGCTCCATAACATGTGAAAACAATCCCAGGTTGTTACATAAGAAGTAGAAGGCACTTCAAATATGTCCTTGTTACGTACTTCAATGATATCAAAAATTAGTGAAACTTACATATTCCTAACCATACAGAGCACAAATGAGATGAGAAGCAAACATATTCCAAAGTACATGATACAGCTTCAGTTTATGAGACTACGACAAATTCAAACCGCCAAACAAAGTATTCTTTCGATTATCAAAAATTGTAACAAAGTGACTCGAACTCAATTGCTACCAGTGTATCAAAATGAGACGAAATAAAAATGCTATAATGCTACAAACCTACAAACTTTTGTAGGAGAAAGAGTTTATAAATTCCTAACTAGACCAAACATTGAATATGACCAAGCACATATTAACATACTAAAAAAAGTTCCCCTTTCTAATCTAACTTAAATCTTCTCTGCTATTACACTTGAAGAGAAGAGATGTGCTGCTACGTTAGAAACGTTGAGTGTTAGAATATTAATCTAATTGTTGTCCCCACATCAAATGCAAGTAGGACGGAGCTATATTAAGCCTAAACCGAGAGCATCAAAGTACAACATTCAAAAATATATTACACAATTATTATTAAAAAATATAGCAAACAAAAAGCATTGAAAAATCTTAGGGAAAACCTTTACACAAAGAAAAAAAACTTCCAAACAAATCTTCACACCAAAATCAATCCATACGCAACAGCCCAGAAAAAAACACTACCAAAGAGATAGAAAGATCCAAGTAAAAAAAAAGAGAAAATTTGCACTTTTTGACAATGTCTAACAAATCAATGGGAATGTGCTCTGTCACTCAATCAAATGAGCATTCCACTTCATACTGCTCTTATGCTTCCATCGCTAGTTTGAAAACATCTAGATAATAGACTCAAAATCAATTTATCAAATGACTAACTTTTCCAAAAAAAAATTTCCTTATATACCCTATCCATGAAATAAACCAATGGAGCTCTTGTCGCTATTACAAGAAAGAGATAAGTAAAAGACACCTTCTCTTTCACCATCATTTGTTCTCCACAGAACAAAATTATCTATGAGCATATTACCTATTCAAAAACATACATGTAACCTCAATTGTATTGCAATATTTTATCCTACTACGTCCCTACTTGGGGATCAAACCAGCAGAAAAACGATTGGGACGCCAAGGAACAAGTTATCTATTATCCAGACACAAGTAGAAATAAACAAATACCTCAGTCCAGCTTATTTGAAATTTTGAATATTAGAAAAGCATAACTTTAGCTTCATAACGCTTAGATGGGTAGTCCATCTTTTGGTGCATTGCAATCCCCATATTATTTAATAAAATAAAAGTTTGAATAATTCCAATGTGAGGTATTTCCAGTGAAAAAACATCAGAGTTCCTTACCCCTGAATCTACTCAAAACCTTAATATATTTTTCCATAATCCATATTGATGTAAAGGGACCATATCACATCCTTAATATCAATGGGGCTAGATGGTTTAACAACCTAATTTTCTCTCATGAAATTTAAAACCAATAGTAGTATAATCCTCCCCATATTTCATAAATCAAATCTTACTCAAGTTGCAGTAATATTAACAAATTGATTGGATACTAAGAAGAAACATTTTAATCAAATCTTATCTCCATAAAAATAGCATCAACCATGAAATTTAAAACCAATATGAGTATAATCCTCCCCATATTTCATAAATCAAATCTTACTCAAGTTGCAGTAATATTAAACAAATTGATTGGATACTAAGAAGAAACATTTTAATCAAATCTTATCTCCATAAAAATAGCATCATCCATGAATCCTCTTATGCTACACCCCACAACAAAAAGGGATTACAAAAAGTAAATTTGTAATCTCCTTGAAACTACTGAGGCCCTATTCTTTAGAAGGAATGTTTTAAATTTGTATTAGGGAAAAGCTACCTTAATTAACACATTCTTAATAAATCACCTTCCTACTAGAATTTTACAAAATAAAAAACCTATTAAATTAATGATTTTTTTCAAACATAAAGCACTCATTACTTCCACTACCTTTGGGAGTATTGCCTATGTCAATAAAAACTTAAGCTTTGATCCAAGTGACATAAAATGCATCTTTTTAAGATGCTCCACAACTTAAATGGTTATAAGAGTTTGTCATTCCAGGTTTGAAATATTCTTCTCTGCCAAGATACTACCTTTGCTGAAAATCATGGCAGTATTGCATTTAGCAGAAGGCTTTAAAAAAAAGATAAAATTGGTTTCCTCAAACTAGATCTCCCAACTAACAAACAAACCCCAACAGAAGCAGACCCAATAAATGTATGCATCTATATGTGTGCAACTATATATATATATATATATATATATATATATATATACTATACATATCTAGAAGGAACCTCATACATCAATCCCAGTAAATCTCTACTAAATGAACCTAAAGCATTAAGTGTATGCTAAAGGAAAAAAAAATAGTCTAACACCAAGCCAAAGCATACTCACCAATCCAATTTCGTGCAGGATCAATAACCATGCAATGAAGGTATTGTCTCTACCCTTAAAACTCAAACCCACCAATATATCAACATTCCTACAATTGGAACTCAAGTGCATTACGATACCAGCTTTCCTATTGCATCAGGAAATAAAAGAATCCAAAGATGCACCAAATAGCCAATAACCAACTTTATTTCACTTTTCAAAATTTTCACCTACCACAAAAACTCTCTCACCAAGCTAAAAAATATCAAGATTCCAAAACTTTCAAAGAAACACTTTGGAATAAAGAATGAAAAAAAGTCATGGCTGAAAAAATGAGAGCCGTAAAAGAAAGCCAAACTTGAGAGATGGTGCCAGAAGGAAAGAAATTAACTGGATGCGAGTATAAAGTGCCAAGTACAATGCCAATGGTTACTCATAGCAAAAGATTACACTCAAACCTATAAGATTGATTATGGAGAATCCATGTACAAATCACAAAAGTAGACGCAACCCTAATATCTCTATCCTTGAAAGCTAACATCAAAGTGATAATAACAACAATTGAATTTCAGAAGAAAAACGCCTTCCTGTCTAGCAAACTAGAAAGAGAAACTTGTATGAAACCCCTCCGAGTCATAATCAAGTATACATGTTGAAGAAAATTCTAAATAGGTTTATGCAAATCCCAAGAGTACAGTTTGATAAGTTCACTGACTCGTGTAAAGAATGAACATCAAGTAAAAACATGCAGATTCATCTATTAATTAAAAAAAATACAATGAAGGCAAAGTTACAATTCTCATAATGTATCTAGATGACATGATTGTAATAGAAGATATTTACCGAGCAACAAGTAAAAGATGAACTATCTAAGAAATTAGAAGTAAAAGATTTGAAAAAACTCAAATATTTTCTTAACATGTTCCTAGTGTTCTAATTTTAAGATAATATTTAAGATATTCATCTTTCAAAGCAAATACATCTACATGAAATAAGTATAATCAATACAAGCCCTCATAAGTTCCAACGGGCCATTGCCTCAAACTCAAGAGGAAGGAGATAATCAAGAAATTGATAAAGTAAAATATCAAAAATTCATTGGGAAGCACAACTATATTACCCATATAAGATCAAGTATAGCCTGCGTTATTAGCATTCTAAGCCCATTTTTCCATAATATTAAAATTTGTATGTACAATCGACATACAAAGCACTTCAATACGTAAAAACAACTTAACCCAAAAAAAAAAAAAAAAAAA
>JXCR01142896.1:205267-233155 GCA_002079205.1 Phalaenopsis hybrid cultivar | reverse complement strand
CCCTAACTCTCCAACTGATTCTGAAATTTCTTATAAAAAGACCAAAGGTCCTTTAATAGAACACATCTTTGACTCTCTAAAAAGGCTTATTGTAAAAGAAAAGTTGCTTGGAAGATAATAGCGGTACACCCTCTGCCTAATGACCTTATTTATCCCAATGATTGGAGTGTTTCTTCTGAGAATTATCCCTTAAAAAGGTCGACCGACGATCTCGCGGCCAACCTGACGTTCAACGGCCAACCAAATGCTTCTATCTGACTAATCGATGAGGTTGCTGAGTCATCAGATTTCTTTATTCAAGCGGTTAGGAATACAAAAAGGGTGCTAAAGTCGATTAAGAAACTAAAAGTGTGTCAGAGTTAGTTACGAACAAAAAAATGTGTCATAAATAACCTGTAAAGTTCATATTAAAATAGGGATAAACATATAATTTGCATTAAGAACACTTAAAATATATAAATATGGGATAATTTTTACAGTAAAGAATTACTGATTTACTCTATCAAAACTCTGACATTTTTGTGATCTCTCGCTCTCTCTATTTCTCTGTTTCATTCTATATTCTATAGTTTACATGTGATCTATAAGACATGTCTGGATTCAACATCCTAAAAAGACGCATACAACTGATAGGGAACTCATATGAGACACACTGTAAATATGAAGTGCGCGAGGGAATTTGCGCAATAGCAAATCCAACAACTTAGAGACCAAATGGTGGGTTAGATGGTAAAATTGACCTGGATATCGCTTGTTAGAGAATATGGTGTCTTTTCTTTTAAATGATAAATGCATACCAATCTTTCAAACTTATAAAAGATGAATTAGTCACCACACTTGTGATCGTTGCACCTAATTAAGAATTTTTATTTGATCTTATGTGTGACGCTAATAAATATGTTGTGTGAGTTATATTATGACAACTTAGGGATAAATTTTTTCATGTGATATATTATGCTGGCAAGAAACTTGATAAAGTAAAGTGAATTACATCACCACTGAAAATAATTTACTTGTTGTAGTAATTATTTCCCAAATTTGGATATTATGTGATAGCCACATGAGTCAAATTTTATATTAACCACTTTGTTATCAGATACATTGTTACTAAGATGGGTTCTGAATCCTCTTTGACTTGATGCATACTTCTATTATAAGAATTTGATAGAGATGGTGGATATGAAGAGCACTAGAAATTATATAGTGTATCTCTTGTCTAGGTTAGAGTAAGAAAATTCCACATTTCCACTTTATGATATTAAAGATAATTTTATGATGAATTGTTACTTTTCATTTTTTAATAAATTAGTCATTGGTATGCTAACATAGTAAGCTACATTGTTAATGAAATTATATCTACATGTCATCAACTATGTGAAAACGTTCATTTATGATGTTGGATTGTCCTATTATGATGAACTCTATCTATTTGGAAAGTGTAAGGAACAGATTATCATGAGATATGTTTCATTAGAAGAGGTAGGTGATATTATTAAATTTTTTCTTAATATGAAATTTAGAGGGTATTTTGAAGGATTTAAAATTGCATCTAAGATTTTATAATTGGGATTTTACTGGACAAACCTGTTTTTAGGATGTTAATGAGTAAGTAAGGAGATATGATAAATACCATATGAGAGACGATGTTGTTAGAACAAGTGAAATGCACTAAAATTATATTTTAGAAGTTGAGCTTTTTTATGTATGGGGATTGATTTTTATTGGCCATTTGTGTCTTCTTTAGAAATATTTATTTTATGATATTAGCAGACTATGACTCTAAATGAATAGAAGTTTGTGCCTCTACCTAAATATAATTTTGTAACTGTTATAATNCTCTTCCTCCACTCCTCAGGCATCTTTTTAGTTTTTAAAATAATATTAAAGAGTTTAGTAAGCCAAGAAAATTATGCACTAAAATTATATTTTAGAAGATGAGTTTTTTTATGTATGGGGGATTGATTTTTATTGGCCATTTGTGTCTTCTTTAGAAATATTTATTTTATGATATTAGCAGACTATGACTCTAAATGAATAGAAGTTGTGCCTCTACCTAAATATAATTTTGTAAGTGTTATAATTTTTTTCAAAAATATATTTTTGTAGGTTTACAATGCCTAAGTTTATTATTAGTGTTGGAGGAATCCACTTTCACAATAAATAAAATTGAGACGTTAGTTGAAAAGTATGAGTTTAAACATAAAATTTCTACTAATCACCCCAAAAACAATGGACTAGCAGAGGTCTCTAATAGGGAGCTTAAAAAAATTTTTCAAAATTTTTTTCATTNAACATAAAATTTCTACTAATCACCCCAAAAACAATGGACTAGCAGAGGTCTCTAATAGGGAGCTTAAAAAAAAATTTCAAATTTTTTTTCATACAAGAAGAGGAGACTAATCTCTGAGGCTTGATGATTCTTTGTGGGCCTATAGGACAACTTATAATACACCAATAGGTATGTCCTTACATATGTTGATTTTTTGAATAGTATGTCAATTGTCATTTGAATTAGAACATAAAACCTACTAAATGTTGATGAGTTTAATTATAATATGAAAAATTTGACATAAAAAGATTCTTGTGGTTGAATGAATATGATGAAAGTAGATTAGAAAATTACGAAGATGCTAAGATATATAAGGAACAAATTAAAAAATGTCATGTTTAGAAACTTATTAGGAAGAACCTTGAGCCTAAGGGTCNTGAATGAATATGATGAAAGTAGATTAGAAAATTACGAAGATGCTAAGATATATAAGGAACAAATTAAAAAATATCATGTTTAGAAACTTATTAGGAAGAACCTTGAGCCTAAGGGTTTGCTTGGGGCAGCTGCAACTTATTGAATAATCAACTAATAAGTTGATTAAAAATAATCTACTGATAAGATAGGTGCGGTGGCTATTACAAATTTTTATTTTTTTGGAAAAGCCAGACCACTGTCAGAAAGCTGTCACCTCTTCTAGATAGGTGCAGTGTGAAAATATTGTTTTTAGCGTTTGAAAATGCATAAGCTGTCAAAACTCAATTTACTCAAACAAGTTAGGTGGGTTTTCAAAACGCCGCCGCACCAAATAAGCTGCCCCAAATAGGNGGGTCTGCTTGGGGCAGCTGCAACTTATTGAATAATCAACTAATAAGTTGATTAAAAATAATCTACTGATAAAATAGATGCGGTGGCTATTACAAATTTTTTATTTTTTTAGAAAAGCCAGACCACTGTCAGAAAGCTGTCACCTCTTCTAGATAGGTGCAGTGTGAAAATATTGTTTTTAGCTTTTGAAAATGCATAAGCTGTCAAAACTCAATTTACTCAAACAGGTCAGGTGGATTTTCAAAATGCCGCCGCACTAAATAAGCTGCCCCAAATAGACCCTAAATGTGAGGTATTGTTATTTAATTAATGATTAAATTTAATTTCAATAATCTGAAATCCAAATGGTCTCGTTCTTTTAATATAATAAAATTATACCCATTTAAAGTTGTTGATATCAATAATANCCAAATGGTCTCGTTCTTTTAATATAATAAAATTATACCCATTTAAAGTTGTTGATATCAATAATAAAAAAATGTGCACAGGTATTTAAGGTAAATGGTTGACAGTTGAAACTTTATTTAATAAGTGATAGGAGAGATCATAAGGAGTTCTTGGAGCTGGCTTATCCGAGTTAGAAACTATAGTATTGTTTGGCTGAAGACAGTANGAGTTCTTGGAGCTGGCTTATCCGAGTTAGAAACTATAGTATTGTTTGGCTGAAGACAGTATGTCAAACACTGTCAAACACTCATTGAGATTCAGCCCAAACATTTTTCAATGTGTGATATTGTCAAATTGTTTTACAACTTACTTTATTTTACTTTTGTTTGTTTTTTTTAGTGTTTGTGCACTTATCTTTCTTTAATTGTAGTTAATGTGCTTAAAAAGTGTGATTTATGTGCTTTAAGTCTATAGAAACTTGTTTCATGTCATTTTAGACCCTATCTTTGTTGCGCCCTAACTTGGCACCTCATNACTTATCTTTCTTTAATTGTAGTTAATGTGCTTAAAAAGTGTGATTTATGTGCTTTAAGTCTATAGAAACTTATTTCATGTCATTTTAGACCCTATCTTTGTTGCGCCCTAACTTGGCACCTAACTGCTTCCTCTGGGTTGGCTGGTGCCACTCGCCTAACATAGTGCCTCAAGCACCCCAACACCGCATTAAACCCTAAATTTTTTTCTTATTTGAAGATATGTTCTGTCGTGCATAGTCTTCGCTAATCTGACTCTTCACCTATTTGAAACTCACTTGAACCTCTCATTTATCATACACAAATAAAAATCTCATGCCTTAATAGTCATAACACAACATGAGAGAGAAGAAGGAGATGAGAGTAAGAAGGAGAGAGAACAAGAANCTCATTTATCATACACAAATAAAAATCTCATGCCTTAATAGTCATAACACAACATGAGAGAGAAGAAGGAGAGAGAACAAGAGGATCACTCAGGGTTTCATAAGCTCAGAGATGATATTTTCTTGACATTTATCATTCCCCAAAGTTTCTTATTTTTTTGTTTCATATTCTCAAATCGAGGCTCACATAATTGATTCACAAGCGGGGGGGGATTACAATTTCATTAATGCTTTAGATTCTTTTGTTGTGAGGTTTGATTAGTGTCATCAGGTTATGCTTATGTTTGCCCTCAAGTTATTTGAATTACTTATTGTGTACGCTGATGACCTCATTTGTAGTAATATGAGCTTTTGGCGTGATGAATGATGTTAGCGTACGAGTGAACCATCTCCCGCATTAATAATGAGTAGAAATGTCCCATGCATAGCCTTATAAGAAAAACTTCATTTAGTAACTAAGAATCCACCATTGAAATCCAACAAACTCAAGCAAAAAAACATGTGGAAGTATTAATTCTCCCTTATCTGACTAATTCTTGAAAGACAGGATAAATCTTTGATGATAATTCTGTTCATTATGAACTTCTCCACAAATAACATGACAAGCTTATTGAATGCATGGATGGTATCACCTATGAGAGAGTAGAACCAAATGTGAGCTTGACTCATAAGAGCGATGAGAAGTATTTGCCAAAAAAACACATTTGTGACACGTTGAATGTGCATAATGTTCTGATAATGATCCACATATTCACAGGGGTCTGTTACCCCTTCATAAGAATTAGTGTTTGGGTGCTTGAAGCTCACTATGATGGGCTGTTAGAGGACCACCTCCACCAAAGGAATTGACTCTTATAAGTTACAACTAACAGGAGATCAATCCCTGTCCTCTAATAGGGAAATTTTCTCAAACGAGGCACGATAACTAATCATGGATTAAGCCAGAAAGATAAGGCAAGACTAAGTTTCCCGTAAGCACTAGAGAGTGACCGACATGCCTAGAAGTGTGAGAAGGATGAGTGGAACTAACAGCATCATAGGAGCGTTGTAAATAAAAATAATCGGTACTTTGTGATGTTGGCCTTTACTCCACATCGTGATTCAGTAGAACTTGCAAGAAGCGACCAACGATGATCGATGGTGGGTGGTGAGCTACGAGCGGTGGTCAACGACAACCAGCTATTGCAGGAACAAGAAACATTTACCAAGTCTTTGCTCCATAACGATACTGTAATTCAACTCATTCTTAAACCAACTCGAGGTCTAGCTTTTCCTCTGGCTCAATGTCTAAGTCCAGCTTCATTAAGGGGGTGATACCTTTTTTATAGAATCTGAGAGCGCCTTCCCTACGAATTAGGAATGAATCCAGACCTCCTATTGGACGACACAAAGAGATTCCCACGATTGAATGACACTTTGTGGACATTTAAGTGCCTTCAAGATATTATAATTGAATGATTTTGAGCTCGTTGGATTCGTTTTATCGAGACGCTTAATTTGATTATAAGCTTGTTATATTTGAAATTCACTTGACATTTCAATTAACTATTCAAAAATTTAAAAAATGAATTAAATGCCTCACCAAGCTTGATTCGTCTTAGATTAAATGAAGTTTTTATTATTTTGTTCATTTCATTGAGTCAGTCAACTTGAACATAAGTTTGTTGAAATCAAAGTCTTGAATGACTTTTAATCTGTCTTTGAATATCTAATTTCTAAAAAAAAATTCTAAAATTCGTGTTAATTGTATCTATATTCATGACAAATGACAGTTTTTTAACATATCAATTATAACAAAATAAAAACAATAAATATAATTTTAAATAACCCCTAATAGCTATGATGTTTTTTATATTATTTTAAAGATAAATTGATATTTAAATAAATAAATAAATTCTAAATATATAAATTCATTAAAATAAATAACAATAGCTATATAAATCGCCCATTTCCGAATCTTTTATCGCCTTGAATTAGTAATTTATCAGACATGGGACGTTCAGTATAGCAACCGTGAGTTCCATTTAAGCTGTTATCCCCATCGCACTCGGCCGAACAATCCCACAAGCCGACGGCTCTGATTTATCGCCACGTGCCTTCTCGTCGTTACGTACACGGCTTTTAAAGCCTTCTGCTGAATTCTTTTCCCTTTTCTCGCAGTGAGCCCACAGTAGACGACGAAGAAAGAACTCTTCCAAAAAGAAGAAACCTTTTTCTTTTGAAGAAGAATTCAAAAAGAGCAAGTTGAAAATAAGAGGGGTTCAACGGGAGGTCCGAGTCCATTGCGCTCCGTCTCCAAATCCCTTGGAAGTCTCTCATCCTCCTCCTCTTCGACCAAGCTGCTCGATGATCTGCAGAGGACGGGTGGTGGGAGGTCCGGGAATGCGAAGTTGAGGGCCCTGGATGCCACCAGTTTAGTCGTTTTGTTTCCTTCTTACGTTTTGTAGGATCGAACCATCGGCGATCGTCTCCGATCATGGCGGTCGTTGACAATACGGACGGCTCGGCTCCTTCTGTTAGCCGCGAACTCAACGCCGGTGGCGGGAAAGAAGATGAGAGTGATCATATAGGGGAGACTCGGATCACTGTACCAGTGATGCGGCCCCACCATGAATCGTCCTTTTCGGACTTTCAACTTGAGGTCTTCAAGCCGCCGATGGCGCAACAGAGGCCCGGGAAGGCGGCAGCGGCGACGTCTCAGTTGTCCAATGGCGGCAGTAGAGAAAACGGTGAGGTTGGGTTCAAGCAGGATATGAGGGATCTGGAGGAGCTGCTATCTAAGCTGAACCCTATGGCTGCGGAGTTTGTGCCGCCATCGCACACTAACTACGCATCCAGGAGTTTTGGGGACAGAGGCGGCGGTTTCGTCTCGAACAACGTGGGGATACATGGCTTGTACACGAACGGAGGTTATCTAAACGGCGGTTATGCGAATGGTGTCAATAGTAATGGTGGTCATCGGGTGAGACTCTCGAAATATCCTGATGATGCTGTTGCTTTTCACAGATTAGGGTTCTCATTTTGTTTTGCCAGGGGAAGAATGGTTACAGCCAAGGAAAAAGGCGGATGAACAACCGAACTAGTATGGCCCAAAGAGAAGATATAATTAGAAGGACTGTCTATGTTTCTGACATTGATCATCAGGTTTACTTTTTTTTCTTCCGCGCACTTGTTAAATATGAAGGAAATACTTTTTTTTTTCTGAATTTCTGTAGAATTTTTGTGTCTTTTATCTCTTTTGAAGGCTTGATTGTTCAAATGAATGGTAAGATTTCTAAAAACTTGATTTGATATTTAATATCTAAAGCGGTGTTATCAGTCATGAGAATTTGAGGTTAGCATCATGTTATTCTTCAGCAAACAAAAATGTATTTTAGACAGACTTCATGATCCTGTTGGGCACATTACAAAACTGTGACCATACTATACTATAAAATGTTTCTATTATGCATGAGAGAGTTTTCTGTGTGGAAATGCTGATGTGGGGGGCTTGCTCTGCCTACATTTTGGATACTGTTCAGCTCAATGGGCCAAGGAAAATGAGGATTAAACATCTATGGAAATACACTAGAAGGGAAATCAGAAAGAGACATTATTTCTAGCAAGAAGTTTTCTAATTGTGCATGCATTATTATTGATTTATTACTACTTGAATTTTTCTGGTGAAAAAAGGCTTTCTAGTACAAGTAGTTTCCTTTCCAATTTGTTTTTCTAGATGCTCCAAGATTTACGTCTGTTACAAATAAATTGNGAAAGAGACATTATTTCTAGCAAGAAGTTTTCTAATTGTGCATGCATTATTATTGATTTATTACTACTTGAACTTTTCTGGTGAAAAAAGGCTTTCTAGTACAAGTAGTTTCCTTTCCAATTTATTTTTCTAGATGCTCCAAGATTTACGTCTGTTACAAATAAATTATTTCCGGGGCTTTCATTTGCAAACTTGTTTTATAGTTGCCCTATGGATGCAATCTTTCTTCCTTTTGCTGGATATTTTCACTTGCCTATATCTTGACTTGTTACTTGTGGAGAGGAACACTTCTATGCTCAAAGATATTTGTGGCTGCGACTGTTTTGTTCTATTAGTATTGTTATTACATGTTTAAACGCCTACCTTGATGCTGTAAAAACAATCTTTGAAACAACAGTGGTCTACTTGATGACCAATAGAGGGGTTCATCTAAACAATTTTGTATCTTCTTTCAGGCAAAAGTTGGTTTCATTTTAACAAAATATGGTTTGTTTGTCCCTTTTTTTTTCATTTGGATGCATGGAACCTCTAAGTTGGTTTCTTTCTGAAAAATTTAAAAAATGCCTACTAGAAAGTAATTCAATTCAATATCGTACTATTGTGCGAACAAAATGGACTAATATTGTGCTAAGATTGATTCAATTTCATGAGTTCTATGCAGTTCTTGATGGATGAGCTAGAACAAAATAATAGGAGCGGCTCGCGGTGTGGGGTTCCGCAATATGCGGAATCAAGATCCTACGCTTGCAGGACTAGTGGTTCGGTCAGGTTCCGATCCCGAAAAAGTGGTATTCCGTAATTCAGTGAAATTGGACATGTCAGCGATTGGTGGATTGAAAGCATGACCGTCGACTTCCAAATTTTGGCATTCTTTTTTTTTTCTTTTTTGATATCTTTCATAATTCCTTATTTTCTAATTATATTATTTGCTATTAGGGATTTATTTATATATTTTCATTTTTCTGGTTATGGGAAACTTTGTTGATTTGCTTTTGTATTTTAGAGGTTGTATCTCTGATATCTACCCTAAGGAGTGCTGTATCATTCTCCTTTTATAAGTGGTGCGTCTGTAGCTTATATATGAATAGGTGATAAACATCCTCAAAATTCATACCGCGTTGTTTTGTGGTTCTCTCCTCTATTTGCAGCCCTGACAGCCGCTTAACAACCCCTATCCCTTTCCAAACTCTGTCAATCTTGCATACTACCATTTCTTTGATATTCCACAACCACTTCCAGTCTAAATCCGCTTCCTAAACTCCTTCAAGGAGCCCTAGAATGGTCAGTTCCTTTGTGATTTAGCTTGCTAGGATGAGACAGTTCCCTTAAGCATGTGATGTCTTGGATAGCATAGGATTCCAAGTGATTGAAGTATTGCTTATGATCTACACAAAGGTGGTTTTGTATTTGTTAATTTGACTGAAGTGGTGCTGTGACTTGCTTGGTAATAATGTTCCTAAAATTATATTCATGTTACTGAATAATATTGAGGCCATGGCATTCTTATATAATTATAAAATCGCTCTGTGGCCCTTATATAGTTGTTTGAAACTTTTTTTCTTTTATTTGGCTCCGTCAATAATGCATGAAGCTCACAACAGGCAAAGTTTCAAATAGGTTACCACAAATGTTTGGAGTGTTTTGTCGTATTAGATGCATCAAGCATTTTATTGCATGCCTTATTGAATGTATTTTAATGAAGTTTGTTCATGATGATTGTTTTGTTGGGCTTCTCCCGATAACAATCTTCAATATTTTGATCTGTATGAGCCTGTTGTAGCCATTTGGTCATGCCTCTATTTGTATGTTGCAGTAATAGTCTTTGATTTTGACATTTTTAATAGTTAATTAAGAGTTTATCTCATCACGAATTACTCCGAAGGAACAACTGAATCGTTCATAATGAAAGTAGTCAACCATAAAGTGTTGGGATAAGGCTAGTGATGACAATCCAAGAGCTCGCTTCACACTTATCTCCTATCAGCCATTTGATCCAATTCTGTGACTCAATCCTATAAGTCCTTCTATAGGCATTGTAGTGAAAATCTGTGGAGCATTAAATCAACTTGCTAAGCATATGCTGACCATTTTCAACTTTTAACTAGATTAGTTTGTCCTAAATTGACCTGCAGAAGTTTAGTAGTAAAAATGACAGCATCTTCATTCAGTTTCCTCTAAAGCTTTAATAAAAGGTTTTCAGTGAGTACCTTTTCTAACAAAATTAAAATATTAGCTGCCTATGTATAGATTAGGTCTTTTTTAAGTCCTATGTCAAAGTTATCCAAAGAGAAATCTAAAGAAATAGGCAACCAAAGTTTTCATTTTCTGCTTGTCGATTTTGTTTTCCAGTCTACAGTTGATCTTTTTGACTAACGTAAAATTTATTTTGCAATTTCAGTTGAGCGAAAATGTTTTTGTAGAATTGTATTGATCACTAATTACTTGAAATCATGGTATCTCTTCCCAAGATTCTGCAACTGAGCTATTGAAATAGAATGTATAAATAACATTGGGTAAGCGGCATTTTCAGAGTTTTGCCTGCAGTTTAAATTGGCTTGGATGGTGAAAATTTCTCATAATTTTGTTCAGGTTGTTCATCTTGAGAGGCACAGTGATTCTTCTGAACCTTTTGCTCACAACGCAGCCTTGATATCCCTTGAAGTTACTTTTTCTTTTGTACAGTACTTGTTTAGTCTTCTATAGCTCATGATACTTGTTTTTATTTTGAGCCAATTTTTATGAACTTGCTCTTAATATACTGACAATAAATGACATTCTCACCTATGTAGTGAATTTCATTGTGCATTGTTTTAGATAATGTACATATGCTCATTCCATTTTTTGCCAACTGAGCTATTAAAATTAGATGCGAGAATAGCATTGGCTTAGTTCTTTCATGATTGTGCTCTATTTTAAGTTGGCTTTGATTCTGGTCCAGTTTGTTCATATTGAGAGCCTAATTATCCCAATTCCCATTTATCCTGTTCATAATGTTGACCCATAAAGTGCTATTGAAGGTTTTATTTCGTAATTCACTTTTTTACTTGGTGCCCAATTCTTGCCTGGACTTAAAATTAAGTATAGTTTTGGTTCATTGTGTTGTTTTAATTCGTCAGTTTTGTGTCAAGTTACCAATTCCTTAAGATATTGGCTATAAATGATTGCCTTATCAGTTTGATATATGACAACACACAGTATGCATAAATTAAAAATCTATCCTATATTATTATTGTATGATTAATGCTATAGAATTTATTTAATCAAGTAGTGTAATTGTAAATATTTTGTATTTATCAGTGCAACTGCATTTTCCTTGTTAGGCTTGATTTGATTTAGATAATTGTTGAAATGTGACAATGTAACATGCATTTGTTTAGATAATGATGGGAACCTTTGTATGAGGGAAGGTGGCGAGGAGTCTGATTGCCATGGGATCAAAGCTATGCCATCTTTGGCAGTATGTGTTTAGCACTTGTCCTTGGCAGTGACACAATCTCACTGTATCCTTTGATCGCACTGATCTTCCAACTATGCGGTTTTGTTGCCTTTAATGACTGATTTTGTCACTTCTACCGATTGATCTCATTTTCATTGTTTTCTTAAACATTTTTTGTTCTACAGTAATGGAATCTTTTTGCCTCGAATTCATCCTTGTTAGCCCATTCTTCAGTGCTCCTTTTCAGCATACCTCACAATGCTCGTTCTTAGTAGCACATCCTTTAGTTCTCTTATTCAACGGATCTTGCAGCGCTCGTGCTCGACAAGCCACATAACACTTTTTCTAGACACATCGCAACAATGCATCATCTCCAATGACACGATTTCATTAGGAATGCAATCTTGAATTTTATTGATATTGTTTTCTTATATCGCTGTCTTTTGGCACTCATCCTGAGGTATTGCACTTGGACCATTATCATAGGATTACCATTCTTTTGGTTTCTTATCCTCAACAGACTTTAAAGAATTACTTTGTAAAGAGCAACGTTTGCAAGAGAAATCAATTTGAAATAACAAAAATGCTCAAGAGAGCTTACACATTCTACAGGAATGAAGAAGGAGAGACCTGTAACTCATGCAAGGCTTAAGTAGCGAGAACTACAAATATATTGATACCAATAGTGCAAAGAAATTTTGTTATTGTTATAATAAGCCTGAGCAAATCATTAAGTAATATCACACTCGCTTGTATAATTACCAATTGAAGCTAAGCAAATAGTTGTTGCCGATCATTGAATTGGTTAAGCAATTGTTGATAAATTAGATATTGCCCTTGAAATGTTTACCATATGATTATTAAAGCATTATCAGCATAACCTAAATTTATGGACTTTCTACCTTAGTCTTGGTGTGTGGATTCTTGTTTATCCAATCATATGACTGGTCACTCACATATTCTTCACAATATTTGATCATATCATGGCTTATCTTTTATTCAATTTACTAATTATAGTCTATTACTTATTTATGTTCTTTGGGACATGAATTCTTCTATGAAAGTTGTCCTTATATTTCTTAAGCTTTCTACTAGTCCTATATTAGCAGTAGAATTGATTTATAAGAATTGTGATGTCATATACCGTGTAATGGTTGCAATATGAAAGATTAAATGACAGGTAAGATGTTCATGAGGGGCCTAAAGTTTCATGATTTTTACTCTTGTTTCTTTATAATCCTTTAGTTGTCTCATTGACTTCTATCCTCATAAATAAAAAAGGTGATGTGATACAATTGTTTAGGTTATCCTAATTCTATTGGTTTATCTTATTTAATAAGCTCCATTTGTTAAGGAATGTAGATCACTTCCTACTCATCTATTTTGTCTTTGATTGCTCAACCTACAAAATGAGAAAATGAAAGTCTTTTTCCTATCCAATACATGTTAGGTAAGTTGAAATTTACTTTGACTAGATTCACAGTGATGTATGGGATATTACTGTTGTCAGATCTCAGGTAACTTATAAATATGTCATGTCGTTCTTTTATGTTTTTAGTGTAAGTATATTTGTATTTATTTTTTTGCCATAAATTTGAAATACTAATAGTCTTCCAAAAATTTGTAGCTTATGTTGAAACCTGATCCTCCAACATTAGTGGTAATATTCAATTCGAGGATTGTTTCCCAATGTATATGTCTCATATATGTTACTGAAATGGTGTTGTTGAGTATACGATCTATCACATATTGGATGCTTAATTTTATTGCTTGAATCTTTTCTTTAATCTACATTTTGGATTGAAGCCTTGACCTTGACAGTATATTTAATTATAGATTGTCTTTGCATGTCTTTAATTTTGAATTTCATTATTATTCTCTTTCATACACATCCTAACTATCTTAATATGTATACTTCTGATTTTGTTTATTTCATTTATTTACTATTCAAAAATGCCATAAATTCTTTGCCCAATAAATGAAATGCGTTGCCATGTAAGTTTTCTTTGCTATAGTTTATAGTCCGGTAGATTTGTTTCTCTATTTTTTTGTTTTTCTTTGAATTAAAATTTTTTTTCCTACTCATTTTGAGCCTTTGTCAGATGTATTTGGTCTTTTTAATTTTGATGAATGGAAGTCCAATCCTGAATGATTCATAGCTAGTTTTGTATATGAAAGAAAATATTTTACATTGCCAGTTCTCGATTTATGCCAACCATTAGAGCCTATGCAGATTGATCCACCACCTGAGTTTGCTAGTTGGAATTCAATCACTTCTCATAAGTTGTTTTTTAAAATCTCTCATGCTCTAAAGAGCTATGGTTGTTGAAGGAAAACAAACTTTTGGGGGAAAAATTAGTTGCATACCTTTGTTATTCACATATAAGGTACATGTATAGGCAATTGTATCTCCTAATTTACAAACTTTCCTAACATGTATAATCTTAAATATGGAAAGGAGGTAATTCTGAAATAAAATAAAAGAAACATAAATAGGAACATAATAAAAACAAATCAATGAGTTTTCAAAGTTGTCCAATTCAATCCTCTAGAATGATTGTAGGTAGCAGACCGGTCCCACCTTGATCATTCACAATTCACCTCAAACTGGGTCGTAGATGTTGTAAAGATGCATCTTGGTATCTAACTCGATGAATATACCTAGAGATGGAACTTTGGTGAAGACAGTAGCGATTTTGTGATGAGTTGAAATATAAATTAAGTGAATAACACACCCATTAACCTTTTAAGAGATAAAATGTCCATCAATCTCAATGTGTTTGGTCCTGTCATGATGCACAATACTATTTGCAATTCTACTGGTAGCTTGGCCGTCACAAAACATTTTTATGGGATTGAATATGGAATATCCCAAATCATTTACTGATCTTTGGATCCACATTCCTTCACAAATTCCCAAAGTAAGCGTCCGACACTCAGATTTTGCACTAATTCTAGAGACCACTGCTTGATTCTTGTTCCTCCATGTGGCACCCCATAGGAACAATACCGAAATGTGATTCTTTGTCAGTGAGTTCTCCTACCCAACTAGCATCAGTGTAAACCCCTATTTTGTCATTATTTGATTTCTTAAACAATAACTCTCTGCTAGAGGTCTTGTTAAAAAATCTCAATATTCTGTAAACCATTTTCAGTCATTCATTTGGATTAATGATATGTTGATTTAGAATGCATACATAATAAATGAGATTAGGTTCAATGTGTGACAAGTAGATAAGCTTCTCTACTAATCTCTAGTATCTATCTTTTTTTCATTAGTGTCTTTTCTCCACCTGATTATAACTTTATCTCTTTAAGTAGGCCTAGAATGTACTTTCTTTGGGATATCATAATTTCCATCTTGGATCTGACCATTTTCATGCTTTAAAAGTATCTTGGTATCTCATAGCTCCTAGATTTTTTATTTTAAATTCTTTGGCAATAATCTTCTCAACTTTTCAATTTCCTTTTCATCATCTCCTGTCAGGATCATATTATCTACATTTTAAATAAGTTTAGCTTTTTTTACCTCCCTGTTTATGCTTTATGAGCAATGTATGATCAATTTGATATTGGATATACCCATTAAATTTCAGTCTTTTCAAACTTGTCAAACTAAGTTCGTGGAGATTGTTTGAGGCCTTAGAGTAACTTTCTAAGTTTGCAAATCTGATGATTATTGGAGCCTTTTTCAGTTCTGGTGGAATTTACATGTGCACTTATTCCTCAATGTCTCTATTCAAAAAGTCATTCTTGATATCAAGTTGATGCAATTAATACTCTTTGTTCATTGCCAAGGAAAAAACTCGTGTAGTGTTTAGCTTGGCCACTGTTGCAAAGGTCTTTTGATAGTCTTACCCGTAAGATTGAGTGAAACCTTTGGCCACCAACTTAGCCTTGAACCTCTCAATGTTCCCATCTGCTTTGTACTTGACATTGAATGCCTATTTTGTATGTTCCATTTTTCATTTTGATCAAGTGCTTGAGTTTCCTATTCAAATGCCTATTTTTATTCTGGTTTTTGAAACATTTTTTGAATTGACATGGGTATCTGCACCCTGTTAAGATTAGATACAATAGTTTTATAAGTTGATAATAACTTCCCATAGACAACATACTCCTAAATTGGATAATTTATGCAACTTTACTTGCATTCTCTACTGGATTCAACCTCCCTTGAAACTTCAGAGATGTGTGGGTTCATTTTTAGTTGTGAACAGTTCTGTGGTTGCATGTTGTCCTTATCTTGCTTGGTGGATTTTTTTTCTCCTAATGTACACACGAAGTTTCTTGTGCATTTCCTTATTTTCAATCTCAGGTTGGATATCCTCAAGTGGTGGAACTTAGGAAATATGTTGGTAAGAAGGAAATAGAATGAGTTGTGGTGACTCTATTTCAGTGTGAGTATGGAGAGTATGTCCTAAATCTGATATTCACCTAGACTCTCCCATTGAATTTCAGATTTGGGATAGTAAGATTATTTTTCAAAGATGGTAACATCCATGGAGTCATGATATTATTTATTAATAGGAGAATAACACTTGAACTTTTTTTTTTGTTAGAGGCATAAGCAAGGTAGATACTTTGATGGATTTTGGGTTAGACTTTATGCGATTTGGTTGTTGAATGCGGACAAAAAAGACAATCAAATATTGTTAGAGGAAGATTGGCTGAGAAAGCTCTAACATGAGGGTATTTTGTCATCAAAATATGTAGAGACTTTAAATCCAAAAACCCTGTTTGAGATTCTATTAATGAAATAGGTTAACATCTCCCCAAAAAATTTTTGTACATTGTGAGAAATTATTATAGACCTAGATGCTTTAAGATGTCCATTCTTTCTCTCAACTATTCCATTTTGTCACAAGGAAGAGTCCAATGATAGAGTTGAAGTATTCATTTACACTTTCTGTTTTGAGAATTTGAATTTTGCATTGAAACTGAATGTAAATCATGTCATGGAAAGATTGAATGATTTGTGCAGTTTTATATTTTTCCTTCGCGAGGAATACCTAACCGACTCTAGTTTGATCATCAATGAAGATACAAATCATCTGTGTCCATTGATGGTTTTTCCATTTTGAAAGTCCTCAACTGTCACTATGGATTATAGAGAAAGTATGTGAGTGTATCGAGACAAATGATATATTTGACGAGCATGTTTATCTAATTGACAAATTTAACACTGATGAAACTCTCTTTTTGTGAATAAGAAGATATGATATAACTTTACAACATAATGAAACTAGGATGACTTGAACGACAATGTCATAATGAAACTTAACTTTTGATAGGCAGACACAACGGACTCAAGAACATGAGAAGAGGAGAGTGGAGAAGATACTTGTGTGTTAAGAGAATAATTTTTCTTTATCACGAATCCACCTCATTGCAATTCAGTAGTGCCAATCACTTTCCCCGATTCCACCATTTGAAATTCAAAAAAATTAGAATGAAATTTAATAATACAATTTATGTCATTAGTAAGCTTGTTAATTGAAAGTAAGTTGCAATATTGCTGGAGAATATATAGCACTGAAAAAAGCTGAATATCTTGAGAGATTTTCATATCTTCTTTCCCAACGATTATAAAGGGAGATCTATTGGCAAGTTTAACAAATTTGGGATTGTTGATCACTTAGTAATTAATGAGAGTATTATTGTCTCCGGTCATGTGATCAGAAGTACCCGAATCTANTTTAATAATACAATTTATGTCATTAGTAAGCTTGTTAATTGAAAGTAAGTTGCAATATTGCTGGAGAATATAGAGCACTGAAAAAAGCTGAATATCTTGAGAGATTTTCATATCTTCTTTCCCAACGATTATAGAGGGAGATCTATTGGCAAGTTTAACAAATTTGGGGTTGTTGATCACTTAGTAATTAATGAGAGTATTATTGTCTCCGGTCATGAGATCAGAAGTACCCGAATCTTTTATCCAAGGTTGAAATCCTCCATTGTTAGCAAGATAGGAAGATATGTTATTTTGGTATATCATCAAGCCAATAGGCTCCAAAGTAGAACTAAACGTCTTCATCTTTTAATTGATCATAAAATCTATGTACATTTAGCTTTGGATTGCTCCTTACCACATGATTGGAGGAACTCTTGGCGAGCCGGAGAGGTTTGCTTGCTCGGAAGGAACAACTGGGTCACCAACAAAAAGTTGGGAAGGTTGGCTGCTTCCTGAGGCCGCCCTGGTGGAAGACAGTGGAGATAGGAAATTTGCAGGTAGAAATCAGGCTGTGAGATGATCTCTTACGGTTGGCGGTTTGCAAGGGTTGTGGCGGGAGAAGAAACTGGAATCTGGAGGGCCTACAGGAAGTTTACGGCATGTGCGGAGAATTTCGGTGCTGATCTCTGCAGGGAGAAGCTCTGATGGAGTGGCCTGTTGGAAGGCAAGTGGTTGCAGCGAGGGGAATTGGCTGTTGTTTCTAGGATATACTTTCGGCTGTAGAGAAAATCTGGCGGCAAGAACTGAAAAGAGGGGATTTCTGCTCTTGGAGACATCTAGAATCCTGGATCTTCATGTAGCTAACTTTGGAAGGAGCAATGACGCCCACGTCTAGGAGAAGGAAGCAACTCTTGCGTTTGGAAGGAGACAACAAGGCTTGTGTCTGGAAGGAGACAACAAAGCATGAGTTTGGAAGGAGGAAGCAACACCTACGTCTGAAAGGAGACATTAGTGCCTGCATTGCTGTCTTGTGGGAGTCCTGAGGGTTGAGAAATGTTTTGGAATTTTGAATCTTTTTACAGTTGACTCTAGAAGGTGCAACAACGCCTAGGGGTGTAAACGAACCGAACATGAGCGAACAANGAATCAGCGAATAGTATCATAGGTCCTTCGCTCTCCCTTATTGAAGATCCTCGAGGTAGGAGATACTATTCTAATAATCCCACTTCGTATCCCTCGTTTAAGCACACATAAGTAATGTCGTCATTGCCCTCGCCACTTAGACCCTAAACTTATCCTAGTTCGATGATCCATATGTGGCATTAACAAATTTCCCCAATTGCCAGGAGGATTTGAGTGTAATATCCAAGCTCAAATCTCGGTGCACTGGGTTTTATTGTAGGTTAAGTCATTTTGGGAATTTCACTGTTGATTTAATTAAGGAAACATGAACTACGTCTCGGTACATCCTAGTGTCTAGTGTCTTGATCAGTTTGTGAATCAGGGTCAAGTGTCAAGTTTTGTTATTTATTCGAAAATTAGGTGAATGAACGCTCACCTATGGTGTGCTCCTAAAATCTAGGAAGTCTGTGGTGAAAATTAGGTGGATGGACTCTCACCTAAGGTATGCTCCTAAAATATAGGAAGCCTATGTTAAAAATTAGGTGGATAAACTCTCACCTAGGGCGTGCCCCTAAAATCTAGAAGCCTATGCTGAGAATTATGTGGATGGACTCTCACCTAGGGTGTGCTCCTAAAATTTAGGAAGCCTATGCTGAGAATTAGGTGGATGGACTCTCCCCTAGGGTGATACCTAAAATTTAGGAAGCCTATGCTGAGAATTAGATGGACTCTCACCTAGGGTGTGCACCTAAAGTCTAGGAGGTTTACACTGAGGACTAGGTGAATGAACTCTCACCTAGGGTGTGCTCCTAAAACTTTGAGAAGCCTACTCTTTAACTTATGCTTAAGGTGATTTAAGGTTTTCTATATCTTCCAATTATTTAAATCATCAATCCCCATCTTTATGACTTAACCATTTAAAAAGAAGTAAAAAAAAAAAGAAAGATGAGGCAGACCCACTTCCAAAACTAGTAAAATCAAGGGAGAAAACAACGAGTGGATCGACCTAAAAGCATTTAGAATCTTTCAACAACTGTAATTAAATGGACTCTCGAGAAGAGTGCTTAAGTTTGTTCCAAGACAGTGCACAAAATCAGCCTAAATCGACACATAAAGTGACTCCAAAACAACGATCAAAGTTAGCCCAAACCAACACCTATAGTGGCTCCAAAACAGTGCCCAAAATCAGCTCAAATTGGCACCTAAAGTGGCTCCAAAACAATGCATAAAAATCAGACCTTAAATTCGCCTCAAAACATTGTGTAAGCCTCTCTAAATCAACAAGCAAAAACATCCCAAAACAATGTCAAAATTGCTCTAAAATGGTGCCCAAATTATTTCCAAAACAACATATAAATCCTAATTATGAAAAGATACATTTCATGTTAAGAAATAGAAGTACCTCTTACGTAGAATTAAAGATTAGAATGGTGTAACTATAAAGCTTAGGTTCCACATATGCAGAGATTATAAGCATTGTATGGNTTATTGAAAAATTGAAAAAAAGGTATTACATATTTCTATATATATAAAAAAATTTCTTCAACTATATTACTACAAATTATAGTAAAAGATATAATACAAATTTGAAGCTTCAATCTCTACATATCATTATTCTAAACAAATAACTAATAAATTAAAAATTTACAATTTCATCACACATTTATATTTTAAAAAAAAACATTCAACATTTTATCTACATCTTCCAAATCCTAGTCTTCATTTCTCCAAATTCTATTGTTTCTTAGCCTTAATTTACCCGCAAATTAAAAAAAAAATTGTGAGAAAGGTGTTATATATGCATATATGTAATTTTTGGTGTTATGTATGCATATATGAAATTAATCATACCTCAAGTGGTTGACTTGGCTCAATAACATAAGAATCGACTATCGAGTAATATGCATCTAAATCTTACCTGTTAACTCTAGGGAAAATAGAGCGAAGGAAAAGAAATTTTAAACAAAATTAAAACACGAAAATAATGAAAAAGACACAAAAAGAGATACAACAACAACAAAAAAAATGAAAATTAAAATGTGCATAGACTCACCTTACAAAAATGTGCTCAGAAAGTCGCAAAGGCTAAAAAACTGCCAGAAACGAGAACTTGTTGATTTTCTTTGTTTGCACTGATCCATCGCACCTGGATTAGCACCTTGCACTTTGTCTACACCCATCAATGTCTTCAGTTGCAAGAGGAGTTCGATGGCTTTGGAAAAAAGCGGAGGAGGGCTTGCAGTCAGGGAGAATTTCGAATGTGTGGAATGGCTTCAACGGTTGAAGGAGTGCGAGGGTTTCTTTCCACGCTTTGGTACCATGAAAAAAAGGTACTTTTGGATGAAGAAAATAATTGCATACCTTCATTCTTCACTTATAAGGTACAAGTATAGGCAATTATTTTTCCTAATTTACAACTTTTTCTAGTATATCTAATCTTAAATATGAAAATGAGATAATTCTGAATAAAATTATATTAAAAAAAGCATTAATAGGAAGAGAATAAAAAGAAATAGAAGATTTTCTAAAGCTGTCTTCCAATTTAGTTTTTCAGGATCCTTCCTTGTAGGTGGCCAACCTGTCTCACTTTCTTGAATTTCCACAGTTTTCACTCTACCTTGCTTTCTTCTCCTATTACTTAATATTATTCACTGGTGTCAGTCAACTTTTCGATTGATTATTTGAAAATATGAATATGAAAATAATTTTTTTTTATTTAATAATTTAATATAATAGATATATAGTTTGAGTTTTAAAAGTAGTATGTTTTAATTTTTGAAAAATGAGACCAAATAAATCTCATTAGTCAAATATTTTGCATAATCGTGCCCGATACCGCGAATACTACACCTTCCCGAAAGATAAGTGTAGATCTTGACGATAGACCCAATCCTTCAAACTAAGAGATTTGTGACATTCTTTTGGTCTGCGAACCTTTCATGTATGACCGACAAATTCCCCTATCTAATACAAAAATTAAATAGAGTTTATTTTACCTAGGTTTTAAGTTCCCAATAGAGGCAAACATCTATAGTTAATTACATCTCAAATGATTGGAGTCACTTGAAAATTCTCGATAATGATCGGTAGTTCTAGTCTTCAAAATTTCAAGTTTTAGGTTTTCACGGTAGGACGTGGAAAAACAAGTGGGAGTGGCTCAAGTAGGAACAATTCTTTCAGGAGTTCAATGGAAGTAAAGGGTAGGGGGCGTCACAGATCTTGAGGAGGAACCTCAGTGATTTCCCAAACTATTCTACTGTGTGGCTACATTTTGGAGACGATGTTAATTAAATGTTTGATCTTGCCAGTTTTATTATTTGGGACTTAAACTTGTATAATGCCTGATGATGCAAATAGCCTGCAGAGATATGAGGGTTTACGTTGTATCGTACGACAACCTCAGAACCTAAGTCGAGTTAGGACTCATGCCGCACAACATGATTGCACAGAAGCCTAAGGAGAAAGTGAGGATTTATGTCGCGCTAGGCGAGCTACCTCGAAATCCTATAGGTTGTTATTATGCTAGGAAAAGATAATGCTGAAGAAGATCCTCTTGCTGCTCGGTCTGAATTTCTCACCGTGCTGCCCACAAAGTTGGCTCCAAGCTCCTGCATCGCGACGGCTCCAGGGTTCAAGTGTTTGAGATTGGTGGCTTATGCTTCACAGTTTTGGTGTCAATGTTTAGTTTTGTTTTGTTTCAGTTTTGGTTTTGCATGCAGAGTAGTCAAATTGCAGGTAAATAAAATGTACTTGAAAGGTAAAATGCAGTAAAGTAAAATGCTGTATATAAACTGTAAAAGCGTACCTGGACACCTGCTACTGTTGTGCGATTAATATTGTGATCATAGTACANAAGTTCCCCTATCTAATATAAAGATTAAATAGAGTTTATTTTACCTGGGTTCCAAGTTCCCTATAGAGACAATCCTCTATAGTTAATTACATCTCAAATGACTAGCGTCACTTGAGAAAACTCTCGATAATGATCAGTGGTTCCAGTCTTCAAGATTTCAAGGTTTAGATTTTCATGGTAGGACGAGGAAAATCAAGTGGGAATGACTCAATACGGAACACTTATTTTCAGGAGTTCAAAAGAAGGAGAAGGTAGGGGATGTCACTGATCGAGGTAAATCTCGGTGACTTCCCAGACTATCCTAAAGTGTGGCTACATTTTTGGAAACGATGTTAATTAAGTATTCAATCCTGCCAATTTTATTATTTGGGACTTACATATGCATAATACTCAATTATGCAAATAGCCCGCAGAGATAAGAGAGTTTATGTCGTGTCACACGACAACCTCGTAACTTAAGGCGAGTTAGAACTTACACTGCACAACATGGTTGTACAAGAGCCTAAAAAGGGAGTGAAGATTTACGTCGCGCTAGGCGGGCAACTTCAAAATCCTATGAGTTATTATTATACTAGGAAGAGAAAATGCTGAAGATTATCCTCTTGCTGCTCGGTGTGAATTCCTCGCCGTGCTGCCAACAAGTTGGCTCCAAGCTCTTGTCGTCGCGACGGCTCCAGGGTTTAAGTGTTTGGGATTGGTGATTTGTGATTCATAGTTTTGGTGTCAATGTTTGGTTTTGTTTTATTTCAGTTTTGTTTTTGCATGCAGAATAAGCAAATTGCAGGTAAATAAAATGTGCTTGAAAGATAAAATGCAGTAAAGTAAAATGTTGTAGATAAACTGTAAAAGCGTACCTGTGCATCTTCTACTGTTGTGTGATTAATATTGCGAGCGTAGTATGACTTGCAACATATTTAAACATACTTGCAAGAAAAATAAATAAGACAAAAAAACCCAACATGAAAGTCATAAAAAATGAGTAGTAAAAATCACGGGCAAAAGAAACCTGTAACCACATATGACAGCTCAGANTATGTGAAAGTCATAAAAACAAGTAGTATAAATCACGAGCAAAAGAAACTCTTAGCCACATATGAAAGATCAGGACTAGGTATAAGACATTGGTAAAAGTGGGGGCTCAGAGTTGGGCTGTGTGCTTCCCGACCTTGAGTAAGGGTTGTCAACTCGACAATCTACATNTACATGAAAGTCATAAAAACAAGTAGTATAAATCACGAGCAAAAGAAACTCTTAGCCACATATGAAAGATCATGACTAGGTATAAGACATTGGTAAAAGTGGGGGCTCAGAGCTGGGCTGTGTGCTTCCCGACCTTTAACAAGAGTTACCGACCCGACAATCTACAGAAGACAGTCATTAGCCTCAATCCAAGTGACTAGCTGTGGACCTTTATAAATTTTCATAGAAAGATTTTCATGCAAAAATTGTTATTCAAGTCTTTTTTATGCAGAGTTATTTTTAACATGCAAAAGAAATTTTTATTCTATTTTTGTAAATATTTTGTAAAGTCGTACAGTCCATAGACTAGTCACTCTAATCGTGCTAGAACTATTGATAACCTAAGAGTGTCGGGGGCAACGATCTCACCAAGAATCGACGAATAGTATTATAGGTCATTCGCTCTCCTTTATTGAAGATCCTCGAGGTATGAGATACTATTCTAATAATCCCACTTCGTATCCCTCGTTTAAGCACACATAAGTAACGTCGTCATTGCCCTCGCCACTTAAACTCTAGACTTATCTTAGTTCGATGATCCATATGTGGCATTAACAAATTTCCTCAATTGTCAGGAGGATTTGAGTGTAATATCCAAGCTCAAATCTCGGTGCACTAGGTTTTATTGTAGGTTAAGTCATTTTGAGAATTTCACTGTTGATTTAATTAAGGAAACATGAACTACGTCTTGATACACCCTATGTCTAGTGTCTTGATCAGTTTATGAATCAGAGTCAAGTGTCAAGTTTTGTTATTTATTTGAAAATTAGGTGAATGAACGCTCACCTATGGTGTGCTCCTAAAATCTAGGAAGCCTGTGCTGAGAATTAGGTGGATGAACTCTCACCTAAGGTGTGCTCCTAAAATCTAGGAAACCTATGTTAAAAATTAGGTGGATAGACTCTCACCTAGGGCGTGTCCCTAAAATCTAGAAGCCTATGCTGAGAATTATGTGGATGGACTCTCACCTAGGGTGTGCTCCTAAAATTTAGGTAGCCTATGCTGAGAATTAGGTGGATGGACTCTCCCCTAGGGTGTGCACCTAAAATTTAAGAAGCCTATGCTGAGAATTAGGTGGATGAACTCTCACCTAGGGTGTGCACCTAAAGTCTAGGAGGTCTACACTGAGAACTAGGTGAATGAACTCTCACCTAGGGTGTGTTTCTAAAACTCTGGGAAGCCTACTCTTTAACTTATGCTTAAGGTGATTTAAGGTTTTCTATATCTTCCAATTAATTAAATCATCAATCCCCATATTTATGATTTAACCATTTAAAAAGAAGTAAAAAAAAGAAAGATGAGGCAGACCCACTTCAAAAACTAGTAAAGTCAAGGGAGAAAACAACGAGTGGATCGACCTAAAAGCGTTTAAAATCTTTCAACAACTATAATTAAATGGACTCTCGAGAAGTGTGTTTAAGTTTGTTCCAAGACAGTGCACAAAATCAGCCTGAATCGACACATAAAGTGACTCCAAAACAACGATCAAAGTTAGCCCAAACCAGCGCCTATAGTGGCTCCAAAACAATGCCCAAAATCAGCTCAAATTGACACCTAAAGTGGCTCCAAAACAATGCATAAAAAATCAAACCTTAAATTCGCCTCAAAACATTGTGTAAGCCTCTCTAAATCAGCAAGCAAAAACATTCCAAAATAATGTCGAAATTGCTCCAAAATGGTGCCCAAATTATTTCCAAAACAACATATAAATCCTAACCATGAAAAGATACATTTCATGTTAAGAAATAGAAGTACCTCTTACGTAGAATTAAAGATTAGAGTGGTGTAACTATAAAGCATAGGTTCCACATATGCAGAGAATATAAGCATTGTATGATATGCATGTAAAAATTGAAGCCAATGTGATAGATATGCAAACACATAGCAATTGAGTGGCATGCATGTAAAACTNACTTGATGACCAATAGAGGGGTTCATCTAAACAATTTTGTATCTTCTTTCAGGCAAAAGTTGGTTTCATTTTTACAAAATATGGTTTATTTGTCCCTTTTTTTTTCATTTGGATGACATGGAACCTCTAAGTTGGTTTCTTTTTGAAAAATTTAAAAAATGCCTACAAGAAAGTAATTCAATTCAATATCGTACTATTGTGCGAACAAAATGGACTAATATTGTGCTAAGATTGATTCAATTTCATGAGTTCTATGCAGTTCTTGATGGATGAGCTAGAACAAAATAATAGGAGCGACTCGCGGTGTGGGGTTCCGCAATATGCGGAATCAAGATCCTACGCTTGCGGGACTAGTGGTTCGGTCAGGTTTCGATCCCGAAAAAGTGGTATTCCGTAATTCAGTGAAATTTGACATGTCAGCGATTGCTGGATTGAAAGCATGACCGTCGACTTCCAAATTTTGGCATTCTTTTTTTTTCTTTTTTGATATCTTTCATATTTCCTTATTTTCTAATTATATTATTTGCTATTAGGGATTTATTTATATATTTTCATTTTTCTGGTTCTGGGAAACTTTGTTGATTTGCTTTTGTATTTTAGAGATTGTATCTCTGATTTCTACCCTAAGGAGTGCTGTATCATTTTCCTTTTATAAGTGGTGCGTCTGTAGCTTATATATGAATAGGTGATAAACATCCTCAAAATTTATACCGCGTTGTTTTGTGTTTCTCTCCTCTATTTGCAGCCCTGACAGCCGCTTAACAGCCCCTATCCCTTTCCAAACTCTGCCAGTCTTGCATACTACCATTTCTTTGATATTCCACAACCACTTCCAGTCTAAATCCGCTTCTTAAACGCCTTCAAGGAGCCCTAGAATGGCCAGTTCCTTTGTGATCGAGCTTGCTAGGATGAGACAGTTCCCTTAAGCATGTGATGTCTTGGATAGCATAGGATTCCAAGTGATTGAAGTATTGCTTATGATCTACACAAAGGTGGTTTCGTATTTGTTAATTTGACTGAAGTGGTGTTGTGACTTGCTTGGTAATAATGTTCCTAAAATTATATTCATGTTATTGAATAATATTGAGGCCATGGCATTCTTATATAATTATAAAATCGCTCTGTGGCCCTTATATATTCTGTGTAGTTGTTTGAAACTTTTTTTCTTTTATTTTGCTCCGTCAATGATGCATGAAGCTCACAACAGGCAAAGTTTCAAATAGGTTACCACAAATGTTTGGAGTGTTTTGTCGTATTAGATGCATCAAGCATTTTATTGCATGCCTTATTGAATGTATTTTAATGAAGTTTGTTCATGATGATTGTTTTGTTGGGCTTCTCCCGATAACAATCTTCAATATTTTGATCTGTATGAGCCTGTTGTAGCCATTTGGTCATGCCTCTATTGTATGTTGCAGTAATAGTCTTTGATTTTGACATTTTTAATAGTTAATTAAGAGTTTATCTCATCACGAATTACTCCGAAGGAACAGCTGAATAGTTCATAATGAAAGTAGTCAGCCATAAAGTGTTGGGATAAGGCTAGTGATGACAATCCAAGGGCTCGTTTCACACTTATCTCCTATCAGACATTTGATCCAATTCTGTGACTCAATCCTTTAAGTCCTTCTATAGGCATTGTAGTGAAAATCTGTGGAGCATTAAATCAACTTGCTAAGCATATGCTGACCATTTTCAACTTTTAACTAGATTAGTTTGTCCTAAATTGACCTGCAGAAGTTTAGTAGTAAAAATTACAGCGTCTTCATACAGTTTCCTCTAAAACTTTAATAAAAGGTTTTCAGTGAGTACCTTTTCTAACAAAATCAAAATATTAGCTGCCTATGTATAGATTAGGTCTTTTTTTAAGTCCTATGTCAAAGTAATCCAAAGAGAAATCTAAAGAAATAGGCAACCAAAGTTCTCATTTTCTGCTTGTCGATTTTGTTTTCCAGTCTACAGTTGATTTTTTTGACTAATGCAAAATATATTTTGCAATTTCAGTTGAGCGAAAATGTTTTTGTAGAATTGTATTGATCACTAATTACTTGAAATCATGGTATCTCTTCCCAAGATTCTGCAACTGAGCTATTGAAATAGAATGTATAAATAACATTGGGTAAGCGGCATTTTCAGAGTTTTGCCTGCAGTTTAAATTGGCTTGGATGGTGAAAATTTCTCATAATTTTGTTCAGGTTGTTCATCTTGAGAGGCACAGTGATTCTTCTGAACCTTTTGCTCACAATGCAGCCTTGATATCCCTTGAAGTTACTTTTTCTTTTGCACAGTCCTTGTTTAGTCTTCTATAGCTCATGATACTTGTTTTTGTTTTGAGCCAATTTTTATGAACTTGCTCTTAATATACTGACAATAAATGACATTCTCACCTATGTAGTGAATTTCATTGTGCATTGTTTTAGATAATGTACATATGCTCATTCCATTTTTTGCCAACTGAGCTATTAAAATTAGATGCGAGAATAGCATTGGCTTAG
>JXCR01142896.1:152313-189898 GCA_002079205.1 Phalaenopsis hybrid cultivar | reverse complement strand
ATAAGTGAAACTAATTAAAGGCCTTCACAACATAATTAAGCAGATTCAGCTACCAACAAAGAATCCATTCATAAAATTTCAAATGTCATCTTCAAAGAACATACCAATATACAAATACATAAGCAGTATCAACAAGAATGGAATTTCATCACTCAATGAGAGGATCATAGAACAGATTTAAATAATTGATGTGTAAAAGATTAGTAAATCATTCACATTGACATCAAAGAGCACTAGAAAGGTCAATACATGCCAAGAAAAAAGCTCATTCAAGTAGAATGAAATTATATGTTGACCATGGGCCAATATCCGTTAATAAACAAGAAAGAATAACACATACTCTTCACCCCCGGTCACTGGGACAAAGATTTCATGTAGTTTAGTATTATGTCAATTTGCCATTATGCAGTCTTTGCAACAATGCAGTATATAACCAAGCATAGCAGAAAAAAAAACAATTACGGAGACTTAGATATGAAAGAAGGCAGAGCAATCCCTTAAATGTATATTGCAATGACTAACTGAATGTAAATTGTGCACCAAAAGAAGTCAAACGTTTGTTTACAAAAATAAAATAAAATAAAATCAAAATCAAAATAAAAAATTCAATAGCTCTATATGCAATAATGATCATCTTATTTACATATGCTAACTAGTCTCAGGATGATAATTGTCCAAAGCATTACGCGGCGACACAGAACTAATAAAAAGGGAAAACAAAAGGTTTGGCAGGTCACTTTTTCACACCTCAGATAAGGTGTGACTTAAACTGTTCTCAGAAGTGGGGTGTTCAACATATTCTAGGCCTATAAAAAGCATCTCAATAACACAATTAAAACAAAATGTTCCACGTGATTTATGACTAGAATAAATTCAATTGTTTGGACATATTTCTTAAAAGAATAATATTTGGTAACTATTGAAAGAAGACAGAGAAGATGGATGAAACTCAACAAAACCAAATATAATATCATGGAAATATAATCCCTTAAAAAAATGAGGCACCCATGAAGAAACTAATAACCAAGTTGAGCATCGCATAAACGAGAACATTAATATGGATTTCTAGCAAAACTAGAAAGGATAGATTACAAGATGATAATATTAGATATGATATAAGATTGAAAATAAAATAATGAATAATAACTAAAGTGATTTGGAATGTACAAAGAAGTGTTAAAAATGAACCAATGAAAAGGAATAGAAACGTGGTAAAATAAAAGTAAGATGGATAAAAGTTCAGCAAAAAAAACTTACTTGAAATAGATTTTATGGAGCACACAATAGTGATAAATAGAAAACAAGGTTTCATAAAACCAAATTATGCAACTCATCAAACTGGCATTGTTCTCGCAACATAAGTTTCTGAAAATATTATTCTTGCCCGGTTGGTTTTCTTTTTATTGGTCTCTATTACAATTTATGAGTGAACTATCAACTTAGTCGCAATAGCTTTTAATAGGCCTATTAGTTTTTTTCTTAACTTATATTTTGCTTTGTTTAGCCACACAAGGTGGATTAAAGTATTAAATATTAGATAACTGTATGTGGATAAAAGCTCTTTGATATACATTTTACAGAAATTCAAACATAACTATTCTGCTTCTCATTGGTATAGAGAACAGATGACAAACAGTTGAAAGAACCCAGCTAGCAATGACAATTGCAACTGGGACTCTTTCCGTGAAGCTCATTTTCTTATACAACAGCTGGAGTTCTTGATTTCCACTTTCCGGCACTCATCCATAACAACATCAGGTGACTCTGTTGAAGTGAATTGTGATCCATGACAGCAACCTAACCAATCAACACGTTCAGAGTTTTACAAATCTAATTAGGAGCATTTCCAGAGTCAGCGGACAAGCTTGCCCAACTCAGATCAAAGATGGAACATTGATTGTTGGAGCAACCACACAAACAACATCGCACACAGAAAGAAGCTTACAAAGATTTCAAGGTAAAAACTGATATTCTATTTTTAATAGTCACCTTCTCAATGAAGATTATCTCAAATTAGATAATGTCGTTGATGTATTCTTTAAATTTATGGAGATCCCACCTAAAAATAACCTAAAACAGCCTAATAAAAAACTAGCCTGATCCAAGCTATTCAGCGCCCTCTATGTGCTCAAAATAAAGATACTCGAAGTTTACTAAAAAATATATCCAGAAAACTAACAAAGTAATGCGGAATATACCAACCTCCGACTTGATAAAACCTTTAGCAGGATTGCTGCCTTCAACATGACATGCTGCAACAGTATTTAGTTTACAAGAAACCCTTCCGTCTGCCCGATCAGCCTTGTCAACTTTCACATGTGTTTCTAGCGAAAGTTTTGATCTTGGTGGCTCATCAGAGAAACGTCTCCTGGATGTCTTAAACACTAGCATGTGTTTGGACTTACTCAAGCTATTATCCATCCCATCGTCAAGATTCTTGCAGCTTGACGTATGAAGCTTGTCTTCCCGTTTGAGCGCACTCTTGGCATCTGGAGTATCAGATTCCACAATATGTAGCCCCCCATCCCCATCCTCACATAAATGTTCCTTTCTAGAGTCAAACACTGGAACAGATCCAGCTGCGCACAGCCCGTACAAAAAATCAGAAACCAAACTCATTGCCGTAAAAAAAAAATCTGAAATAGCATAGCAAACACAAAAAGCAAATAAAAAACAGAAGCATTTCAATGCAGCAGG
Organism: Phalaenopsis hybrid cultivar; assembly: GCA_002079205.1. Lineage (NCBI taxonomy): Eukaryota > Viridiplantae > Streptophyta > Magnoliopsida > Asparagales > Orchidaceae > Phalaenopsis > Phalaenopsis hybrid cultivar. The sequence goes on along the minus strand of JXCR01142896.1, from coordinate 187,201 downwards.
TATGCACCTTTCCCCTTCGTATCCATCAAAGGCTTATCAAAATCTCCTCCTGAACTTTTCCGGCCACTGAAATCCTTCTCCTCGCCTGATTCTTCCTTCCTACACTTACTCGATCCCAATACTCTAAGTTTATTCCTCTCCTTCTTTGCACTGCCAAAAGGACGAGCGCCCAACAGAATCTTCTCCCCCTCCTTCCTCGTTCGGTCCCCGGATAACAACTTCTCCGAAGTCTTCACCGGAGTAGCTTGCACGGTTTCCTTCGACAACGAGAAAAGTGCATCAGCACCTAGGCTAGCTTTATCCCTCTCCTCCTCCTCCCAACAAGGGAACTCCTTATACTTCAAATTAAACCTCTTCGGAACATATCCAGTGCACTTCCACAACTCCGGCGATAATATCTTTGAAGATAACCCCCGAAACAAAGAAGGATCGCCACCAGGGACGCCCTGCACATGGACCCGCTCCTCCATAGGTACATGAGCCCATAACCTGAAAGGAGGGCGGTACGGCGCACCAACAGGTGGGATCGGCGGAGGGCGATCGGCCTTCGTAGGCAACTCGACAAGAAGTTGTGCGACCTCGGTCTCCTCCGTATCATGGGTAAAGTTATTAAGAGCGGAGGTGGCAACCGTGCGGGAGCGCTTGGTAGCCGCGGCCTTGCATTTATGGCAGGCAAAAGAGGCCTCCCCTCGAACATAGTGGGAGCAGCGGGTATGCACCCAAACTCCGCACTCATCGCAGCTCACCATCTCCTCACCGTCGTCGAAGGTCACGCCGCAGGAGCAGTCCACCGTCCATTGGCCATCACCCCAGTCCTCAAGGGGAGCGGATGGAGGAGGGCGGTGGGAGCGCCCCTTCATTGAGGCTACAAGTATACCAACAGGATTCTGGGTATACGTTTCGAGGAGAGCATTCGGTCGGATTATATCGCGGAATTTGGTCTGCAGGAAGACCTCAAGCCCTAAATCCTTTGTAGACGGATACGAGGTGGGATGGATCTGATGGCTGAAGGCTCGTTGGATCAGGCTTTAGGGGGAATACCTGCGTTTTCCGGCCATGGGAGATGCTTGGTATTTCTCCCGTGCTCGTTTTTCCCCTCCCGCTCTCTCTCCCCTCCCTCCCTCACCGTTCTCATCAACGGTTTGGATTAATGCTGATGGTGTAATTGATCGATCGGGAGCGGGGAAAGCCGTGCGGTTAAAGATTTCACGCGGCGAGCGGAATCAAAACGATGAAAGATATGAGATTGGGAGCAGCTGAAGATAATTTGGCGTCCGGAATCAAGACTGGAGGACCAAGGAACGACTGGCTTAGGCCCAGAAACTCGGCCTAATTTCTTGTTTAGAATTAATATGAAATAATTTTAATACATTTAAGAGTGATTTGATTATAAATATAGTCTAAATTAAATATAGAATTTACACTTAGAAGTAAGTTTGATTCATGCTTGGGCATAATTTGATTATAAATTTATTTTATAATTGCAAATCAAAAATATATACGCATGAATCTTAGGAAAACCCAAAAGAGTCTCACTTATAAACATCATATGTCAATATATCAGGAAAGACAAATGACAGAAACATCAAGTATCATTTTCTTCGGTCGAAACTCTAAGCCAATTGAACGGAAGCACGGTTGAACGAAGAAATAGGAGTCAAACATGAGGATGGTTGTTTATGACTAACTTTCCAACTGATTCTCAAATTTCTTATAAAAAGACCAAAGGTCCCCTAAGAGAACACCTCTCTAACTCTCTAACAAGGCTTATTGTAAAAGGAAAATTGCTTGGAAGATAATAGTGGTACACCCTCTGCCTAATGACCTTATTTATCCCAATGATTAGAGTGTTTCTTCTGAGAATTATCCCTTAAAAAGGTTGACCGATGATCTCGCAACTGACCCAACGTTCAACAGTCAACCAAATGCCTCTATCTGACTAATCAACGAGATTGTTGAGTCATCGGATTTCTTTATTCAAGCGGTTAGGAATACAAAAAAAGGTGCTAAAGTCGATTAAGAAACTGAAAGCGTGTCAAAGTCAGTTACAAACACGAAAATGTGTCATAAATAACCTGTAAAGTTCATATTAAAATAGGAATAAACATGTAATTTGCATTAACAACCCTTAAAATATATAAATAGGGGATCATTTTCACAGTAAAGAATTACTTATTTACTCTATCAAAACTCATACATTTTTTGTGATCTCTCACTCTCTTTATTTCTCTTTTTCGTTCTCTGTTCTATAGTTTACATGTGATCCATAACACATGTCTGGATTCAACATCCTAAAAAGGCGCACACAACTGATAGGGAACTCATATGGGACACACTGCAAATATGAAGTGCGCGAGAGAAGTTGTGCAATAACAAATCCAACAACTTAGAGACCAAAAGGTGGGTTATATGGTAAAATTGACCTGGATGTCGCTTGTAAGAGAATACGGTGTCTTTTATTTTAAATGAGAAATGCATACCAATATTTCGAACTTATAAAAGATAAATCAGTCACCACACTTGTGATTGTTCCACCTAATTAGGAATTTCTATTTGAGCTTATGTGTGACGCTAATAAATATGTTGTGTGAGCTATATTAGGACAACTTAGGGAAAAAGTTTTTCAAGTGATATATTATGCTAGCAAGAAACTTGATAAAGTAAAGTGAAAAGGTGAATTACATCACCACTGAAAATGATTTACTTGTTATAGTAATTATTTCCCAAATTTGGATATTATGTGATAGTCACATGAGTTGAAATTCATATTGACCACTTTGTTGTCAAATACATTGTTACTAAGATGGGTTTTGAATCCTGTTTGACTTGATGCATACTTCTATTATAAGAATTTGATGGAGATGGTGGATCTGAAGGGCACTAGAAATTATATAGTGTATCTCGTGTCCAGGTTAGAGTAAGAAAATTCATCATTTCCACTTGATGAAATTAAAGATAATTTTTATGATGAATTGTTATTTTCATTTTTTAATAAATTAGTCATTGGTAGGCTAACATAGTAAGCCACATTGTTAGTGAAATTGTATCTACATGTCATCAACTATGCGAAAACGTTCATTTATGATGTTGGATTGTACTATTATGGTGAACTCTATCTATTTGGAAAGTGTAAGAATAAGACTATTGGGAGATATGTTCTATTAGAAGAGGTAGGTGATATTATTAAATTTTTTTCTTAATTTAGAATTTAGAGGGTATTTTGAAGGATTTAAAATTGCATCTAAGATTTTATAATTGGGATTTTGCTGGCAAACCTGGTATTAGGATGTTAATGAGTAAGTAAGGAGATATGATAAATACCATATGAGAGACGACGTTGTTAGAACAAGTGAAATGCACTTAAATTATATTTTAGAAGTTGAGTCGTTTTATGTATAGGGGATTGATTTTTATTAGGCCATTTGTGTCTTCTTTAGAAATATTTATATTATGATAGTAGTAGACTATGACTCTAAATGGATAGAAGTTTTGCCTCTACCTAAATATAATTCTGTAAGTGTTAGAATTTTTTTAAAAAAAAAATATTTTTTGTAGGTATAGAATGCCTAAGATTATTATTAGTGTTGGAGGAAGCCACTTACACAATAAAAAAATTGATACGTTAGTTGAAAAGTATGAACTTAAACATAAAATTTATACTACTCATCACCCCTAAAACAATGGACTAGCAGAGGTCTCTAATAGAGAGCTTAAAAAATTTTTTGAAAAATTTGTTCATACAAGAAGAGGAGACTAATCTCTGAAGCTTGATGATTTTTTGTGGGCCTACAGGAAAACTTATAATACACCAATAGGCATGTCCTTACATATGTTGATTTTTTTAATAGTATGTCAATTGTCATTTGAATTAGAACATAAAATCTGCTAAATAGTTGATGAGTTTAATTATAATATGAAAAATCTGACGTAAAAAGATTCTTGTGGTTGAATGAATTTGATGAAAGTAGATTAGAAAATTATGAAGATGCTAAGATATATAAGGAACAAATAAAAAAATGTCATGATTAGAAACCTATTAGGAAGAAACTTAAGTCTGGTCTGTTTGGGGCAACGACAACTTATTGAATAATCTGCTGATAGGTTGATTAAAAATAATCTACTGATAAGCTATGTACGGTGGCTATTACAAATTTTTATTTTTTTGGAAATGTGAGATCGCTGTCAGAAAACTGCCACCTCTTCTAGATAGGTGTGGTGTGAAAATGTTATTTTCAGCGTTTTGAAAATGCATAAGCTACAAAAACACAATTTACACAAACAGATCAGGTGCGTTTTCAAAATGCCGCCGCATCAAATAAGTTGCCCCAAACGGGCCCTGAATGTGAGGTATTGTTATTTAATTAATGATTAAATTTAATTTCAATAAACTGAAATCCAACTTGTCTCATTCTTTTAATGTAATAAAAGTAAACCCATTTAAAGTTGTTGATATCAATAATAAAAAAAATTGCACAGGTATTTAAGGTAAATGGTTGATGGTTAAAACTTTATTTAAGAAGTGATAGGAGAGATCATAAGGAGTTCTTGGAGTTGGTTTATCCCAGTTAGAAACTATGGTATTGTTTGGTTGAAGACATTATATCAAACACTCTTTGAGATTCAGCCCAAACATTTTTCAATTTGTGATATTGTCAATTTGTTTTACAATTTTTTTTATTTTACTTTTGTTTGTTTTTTTTAGTGTGTGGGCGCTTATTTTGCTTTAATTGTAGTTAATGTGCTTAAAAAGTGTGATTGGTGTGCTTTAAGTATATAGAAACTTGTTTCATGTCATTGTAAACCCTATCTTCGTTGCGCCCTAACTTGGCACCCCACTGCTTCCTCTGGGTTAGATGGTGCCACTCGCTTAACATAGTGCCTCAAGCACCCCAACACCGCATTAAACCCTAAATTTTTTTCTTATTTGCAGATATGTTTTATCGTGCATAGTCTTTGGTAATCTGACTTTACCTATTTGAAACACTCTTGAACCTCTCATTTATCATACACAAACAAAAATCTCATGCTTTAACAATCATAAGACAACATGAGAGAGAAGGAGATGAGAGTAAGAAGAAGAGAGAACGAGAGGATCACTCAAGGTTTCATAAGCTCAAAGATGATATTTTCTTTACATTTATCATTCCACATAATTTTTTATTTTTTTTTTCTTTCATATTCCTCAGATCAAGGCTCACATAACTGGTTCACTGGCTGGGGTTGGGGGGATCACAATTTCATTAATGCATTGAATTCTTTTGTTGTGAGGTTTGATTAGTGTCATTGGGTTATGCTTATGTTTGCCCTCAAGTTACTTGAATTACTTATTGTGTACGCTGATGACCTCATTTGTAGTAATATGAGCTTTTGGCGTGATGAATGATGTTAGCGTAAGAGTGAACCATCTCCCGCATTAATAATGAGTAGAAAGGTCCCATGCATAGCCTAATAAGAAAAACTTCATCGAGTAACTAAGAATCCATCATTGAAATCCAACAAACTCAAGCAAAAAATATGTGGAAGTATTAATTCTCCCTCATCAGACTAATTATTGAAAAACGGGATAAATCTTTTATGATAATTTTGTTTGTTATTAACTTCTCCACAAATAGGGCTGTCAAAAAACCTCGTTGTTCGCGAACAGTTCGTGTTCGGTTCTTCAATGAGTTTGTGTTCGATTTGTTCGATAAGTAGACGAGACGAACATGAACAAATTTTTTTCGTTCGGTTAGTTAAATGAACCAAACACGAACAGTGATGCGTTCGTTCGTGTTCGAATCGTTATTGTTCGAAATATAAAATAATTTAAAATAATTATATATAAAAAATTTATGATATTCAAAAAATTAAATTTTATAAATTATAATATATAGTAAAATAATAATAATAGTATATTAATATACTATATTAGTAATATACTGATATATATATTATATATTTATATAATATAAGTTATATAATTAATTTATATATATTAATATTAGGGATGTCAAACTGGCTTGTTGTTCGCGAACAGCTCGTGTTCGACTCGTGTTCGGCTCGTTCGTTAAGAAATGAACACGAACAGTAACTTTACGAACAATTTCAAACACGAGCTTATTTCAAACAAACTAAATTTCAAACGAACAAAACACAAACACAAGCTCTGTTCGTTTGTGTTCGGTTCGTTTACACCCCTATCCACAAATAGCATGATAAGCTCATTAAATGCATAGATGGTATCACTTAGGAGAGAGTAGAGCCAAATATGAGCTTGACTCATAAGAGTGATAAGAAGTAATTGCCAAAAAAATACATTTGAGACACGTTGAATGTGTGTAATGTTTTGATAATGATCCACATATGCTCTTCATAAGAATTGGTGCTTGGGTGCTTGAAGCTCGCTGTGATGGGTTGTTAGAGGACCACCTCAACCAAAGGCATTGACTCTTGTAAGTTACAACGAACATGAGATCAATCCCTATCCCCTAAGAGGAAAATTTTCTCAAACTAGGCACGATAACTAATCATGGATTAAGCCATCAAGATAAGGCAGGACTAAGTTTCCCATAAGCACCAGAGGGTGACCGACATGCCTAGAAGTATGAGAAGGATGACTGAAACTAACAGTACCATAGGAGCGTTCTAAATAAAAATAATCGGTACTTTGTGATGTTGGCCTTTACTCCACGTCGTGATTCATTACAACTTGCAAGAAGCGACCACAATGATCGATGGTGGGTGGCGGGCTGCGAGCGGTGGCCAACGACAGTCAGCCATTGCAGGAACAAGAAACATGTACCAAGTCCTTGGTCTAGAACGATACTATAATTCAACTCATTCTTAAACCAACTTGAGGTCTAGCTTTTCCTCAGGCTCAATGCCTAAGTCCATTTTCATTAAGGGGGTTAGAATTTTTTTATAGAATCTGAGAGCGTCTACCCTACAAATTAGGAATTAATCCGGACCTCTCTATTGGACGACACAACGAGATTCCCATGATAGAATGACATTTTGTGGACATTTAAGTGCCTTCAAGATATTATAATTGAGTGATTTTGAGCTCATTGGATTCGTCTTATCGAGAAACTCAATTTAATTATAAGTTTGTTATATTTGAAATTCATGTGACATTTCAATTAGCCATTCAAAAATTTCAAAAGTGATTTAAATGCTTCATCCAAGCTTGATTCGACTCAAATTGAATCAAATTTTTGTTATTTTGTTCGTCTCATTGGACGAGTCAGTTTGATCATAAGTTTGTTGAAATCAAAATCCTGAATAATTTTTAATTTGCCTTTGAATATCTATATTCTAAATAAAATTATAAAATTCGTGTTAATTGTATCTAGATTCATGACAAATGACAATTTTTAAACATATCAATCACAACAAAATAAAGAAATAAATATAATTTTAAATAACCCCTAATAGTAATGGTGTTTTTTATATTACTTTAAAATAAATTGCTATTTGAATAAATAAATAAATTCTAAATGTATAAATCCGTTAAAAATAAATAACAATAGCTATATAAATCGCCCATTTCCGAATCTTTTATCGCCTTGAATTAGTAATTTATCATAAATGGGACGTTCAGTATAGCAACCGTGAGTTCCATTTACGTTGTTATCCCCATCGCACTCGGCCGAACAATCCCACAAGCCGACGGCTCTGATTTATCGCCACGTGCCTCCTCGTCGTTACGTACACGGCTTTTAAAGCCTTCTGCCGAATTCTTTCCCCTTTTCTCGCAGTGAGCCCACGGTAGACGACAAAGAAAGAACTCTTCCAAAAAGAAGAAACCTTTTTCTTTTGAAGAAGANTTTGATTATAAGCTTGTTATATTTGAAATTCACTTGACATTTCAATTAACTATTCAAAAATTTAAAAAATGATTTAAATGCTTCACCAAGCTTGATTCGTCTTAGATTAAATGAAGTTTTTATTATTTTGTTCATCTCATTGAGTCAGTCAACTTGAACATAAGTTTGTTGAAATCAAAGTCTTGAATGATTTTTAATCTGTCTTTGAATATCTAATTTCTATAAAAAAATTCTAAAATTCGTGTTAATTGTATCTATATTCATGACAAATGACAGTTTTTTAACATATCAATTATAACAAAATAAAAACAATAAATATAATTTTAAATAACCCCTAATAGCTATGATGTTTTTTATATTATTTTAAAGATAAATTGATATTTAAATAAATAAATAAATTCTAAATGTATAAATTCATTAAAATAAATAACAATAGCTATATAAATCGCCCATTTCCGAATCTTTTATCGCCTTGAATTAGTAATTTATCAGACATGGGACGTTCAGTATAGCAACCGTGAGTTCCATTTAAGCTGTTATCCCCATCGCACTCGGCCGAACAATCCTACAAGCCGACGGCTCTGATTTATCGCCACGTGCCTTCTCGTCGTTACGTACACGGCTTTTAAAGCCTTCTGCTGAATTCTTTTCCCTTTTCTCGCAGTGAGCCCACAGTAGACGACGAAGAAAGAACTCTTCCAAAAAGAAGAAACCTTTTTCTTTTGAAGAAGAATTCAAAAAGAGCAAGTTGAAAATAAGAGGGGTTCAACGGGAGGTCCGAGTCCATTGCGCTCCGTCTCCAAATCCCTTGGAAGTCTCTCANAAAAGAGCAAGTTGAAAATAAGAGATGGGTTCAACGGGAGGTCCGAGTCCATTGCGCTCCGTCCGGGGCTAACCTTCCAACTCCAAATCCCTCGGAAGTCTCTCCTCCTCCNAAAAGAGCAAGTTGAAAATAAGAGATGGGTTCAACGGGAGGTCCGAGTCCATTGCGCTCCGTCCGGGGCTAATCTTCCAACTCCAAATCTCTCGTAAGTCTCTCCTCCACCTCCTCTTCGACCAAGCTGCTCGATGATCTGCAGAGGACGGGTGGTGGGAGGTCCGGGAATGCGAAGTTGAGGGCCCTGGATGCCACCAGTTTAGTCGTTTTGTTTCCTTCTTACGTTTTGTAGGATCGAACCATCGGCGATCGTCTCCGATCATGGCGGTCGTTGACAATACGGACGGCTCGGCTCCTTCTGTTAGCCGCGAACTCAGCGCCGGTGGCGGGAAAGAAGATGAGAGTGATCATATAGGGGAGACTCGGATCACTTTACCCGTGATGCGGCCCCACCATGAATCGTCCTTTTCGGACTTTCAAATTGAGGTCTTCAAGCCGCCGATGGCGCAACAGAGGCCCGGGAAGGCGGCAGCGGCGACGTCTCAGTTGTCCAATGGCGGCAGTAGAGAAAACGGTGAGGTTGGGTTCAAGCAGGATATGAGGGATCTGGAGGAGCTGCTATCTAAGCTGAACCCTATGGCTGCGGAGTTTGTGCCACCATCGCACACTAACTACGCATCCAGAAGTTTTGGGGACAGAGGCGGCAGTTTCGTCTCGAACAACGTCGGGATACATGGCATGTATNGGCTGCGGAGTTTGTGCCGCCATCGCACACTAACTACGCATCCAGGAGTTTTGGGGACAGAGGCGGCGGTTTCGTCTCGAACAACGTGGGGATACATGGCTTGTACACGAACGGAGGTTATCTAAACGGCGGTTATGCGAATGGTGTCAATAGTAATGGTGGTCATCGGGTGAGACTCTCGAAATATCCTGATGATGCTGTTGCTTTTCACAGATTAGGGTTCTCATTTTGTTTTGCCAGGGGAGGAATGGTTACAGCCAAGGAAAAAGGCGGATGAACAACCGAACTAGTATGGCCCAAAGAGAAGATATAATTAGAAGGACTGTCTATGTTTCTGACATTGATCATCAGGTTTACTTTTTTTTCTTCCGCGCACTTGTTAAATATGAAGGAAATACTTTTTTTTTTCTGAATTTCTGTAGAATTTTTGTGTCTTTTATCTCTTTTGAAGGCTTGATTGTTCAAATGAATGGTAAGATTTCTAAAAACTTGATTTGATATTTAATATCTAAAGCGGTGTTATCAGTCATGAGAATTTGAGGTTAGCATCATGTTATTCTTCAGCAAACAAAAATGTATTTTAGACAGACTTCATGATCCTGTTGGGCACATTACAAAACTGTGACCATACTATACTATAAAATGTTTCTATTATGCATGAGAGAGTTTTCTGTGTGGAAATGCTGATGTGGGGGGCTTGCTCTGCCTACATTTTGGATACTGTTCAGCTCAATGGGCCAAGGAAAATGAGGATTAAACATCTATGGAAATACACTAGAAGGGAAATCAGAAAGAGACATTATTTCTAGCAAGAAGTTTTCTAATTGTGCATGCATTATTATTGATTTATTACTACTAGAATTTTTCTGGTGAAAAAAAGCTTTCTAGTACAAGTAGTTTCCTTTCCAATTTGTTTTTCTAGATGCTCCAAGATTTACTTCTGTTACAAATAAATTGTTTCCGGGGCTTTCATTTGCAAATTTGTTTTATAGTTGCCCTATGGATACAATCTTTCTTTCTTTTGCTGGCTATTTTCACTTGCCTATATCTTAACTTGTTACTTGTGGAGAGGAACACTTCTATGCTCAAAGATATTTGTGGTTGCGACTGTTTTGTTCTATTAGTATTGTTATTACATGTTTAAACGCCTGCCTTGATGCTGTAAAAACAATCTTTGAAACAACAGTGGTCTACTTGATGACCAATAGAGGGGTTCATCTAAACAATTTTGTATCTTCTTTCAGGCAAAAGTTGGTTTCATTTTAACAAAATATGGTTTGTTTGTCCTTTTTTTTTCATTTGGATGACATGGAACCTCTAAGTTGATTTCTTTCTTAAAAAAATTTAAAAAATGTCTACAAGAAAGTAATTCAATTCAATATCGTACTATTATGCGAACAAAATGGACTAACATTGTGCTAAGATTGATTCAATTTCATGAGTTCTATGCAGTTCTTGATGCATGAGGTAGAACAAAAGAATAGGAGCGGCTTGCAGTGTGGGGTTCCGCAATATGCGGAATCAAGATCTTTCCAAACCTTGTCAATCTCGCATACTACCATTTCTTTGATATTCCACATCCACTTCCAGTCTAAATCTGCTTCCTAAACGCCTTCAAGGAGCCCTAGAATGGTCAGTTACTTTGTGATTTAGCTTGTTAGGATGAGACAGTTCCTTTAAGCATGTGATGTCTTGGATAGCATTGGATTCCAAGTGATTGAAGTATTGCTTATGATCCACACAAAGGTTGTTTAACATTTGTTAATTTGACTGAAGTGGTGCTGTGACTTGCTTGGTAATAATGTTCCTAAAATTATATTCATGTTACTTAATAATATTGAGGCCATGGAATTCTTATATAATTATAAAATCGCTCTGTGGCCCTTATATATTCTGTATAGTTGTTTGGAACTTTTTTTCTTTTATTTTGTTCCGTCAATGATGCATGAAGCTCACAATAGGCAAAGTTTTAAATAGGTTACCACAAATGTTTGTAGTGTTTTGTCGTATTAGATGCATCAAGCATTTTATTACATGCCTTATTGAATGTATTTTAATGAAGTTTGTCCATGATGATTGTTTTGTTGGGCTTCTCTCGATAACAATCTTCAATATTTTGATCTGTACTGAGCCTGTTGTAGCCATTTGGTCATGCTATATTTGTATGTTGCAGTAATAGTCTTTGATTTTGACATTTTTAATAGTTAATTAAGAGTATAGCTCATCACAAATTACTCAAAAGGATCAGCTGAATAGTTCATAATGAAAGTAGTCAACCATAAAGTTTTGGGATAAGGCTAGTGATGATTATCCAAGAGCTCGCTTCACACTTATCTCCTATCAGCCATTTGATCCAATTCTGTGACTCAATCCTTTAAGGCCTTCTATAGGCATTGTAGTGAAAATCCAGGAGCATTAAATCAACTTGCTAAGCATATGCTGACCATTTTCAACTTTTAACTAGATTAGTTTTTCCTAAATTGACGTGCAGAAGTTTAGTAGTAAAAATGACAGCGTCTTCATTCAGTTTCCACTAAAGCTTTAATAAAAGGTTTTCAGTGAGTACCTTTTTTAACAAAATCAAAATATTAGCTGCCTATGTATAGATTAGGCCTTTTTTTAAGTCCTATGTCAAAGTAATCCAAAGAGAAATCTAAAGAAATAGGTAACAAAAGTTTTCTTTTTCTGCTTGTTGATTTTGTTTTCCAGTCTACAGTTGATCTTTTTGACTAATGTAAAATATATTTTGCAATTTCAGTTGAGCGAAAATGTTTTTGTAGAATTGTATTGATCACTAATTACTTGAAATCATGGTATCTCGTCCCAAGATTCTGCAACTGAGCTATTGAAATAGAATGTATAAATAACATTGGGTAAGCAGCATTTTCAGAGTTTTGCCTGCAGTTTAAATTGGCTTGGATGGTGAAAATTTCTCATAATTTTGTTCAGGTTGTTCATCTTGAGAGGCACAGTGATTCTTCTGAACCTTTTGCTCACAACGCAGCCTTGATATCCCTTGAAGTTACTTTTTCTTTTGTACAGTACTTGTTTAGTCTTCTATAGCTCATGATACTTGTTTTTATTTTGAGCCAATTTTTATGAACTTGCTCTTAATATACTGACAATAAATGACATTCTCACCTATGTAGTGAATTTCATTGTGCATTGTTTTAGATAATGTACATATGCTCATTCCATTTTTTGCCAACTGAGCTATTAAAATTAGATGCGAGAATAGCATTGGCTTAGCAGGTCTTTCATGATTGTGCTCTATTTTAAGTTGGCTTTGATTCTGGTCCAGTTTGTTCATATTGAGAGCCTAATTATCCCAATTCCCATTTATCCTGTTCGTAATGTTGACCCAAAAAGTGCTATTGAAGGTTTTATTTCGTAATTCACATTTTTACTTGGTGCCCAATTCTTGCCTGGACTTAAAATTAAGTATAGTTTTGGTTCATTGTGTTGTTTTAATTCGTTAGTTTTGTGTCAAGTTACCAATTCCTTAAGATATTGGCTATAAATGATTGCCTTATCAGTTGAATATATGACAACACACATTATGCATAAATTAAAAATCTATCCTATATTATTATTGTATGATTAATGCTATAGAATTTATTTAATCAAGTAGTGTAATTGTAAATATTTTGTATTTATCAGTGCAACTGCATTTTCCTTGTTAGGCTTGATTTGATTTAGATAATTGTTGAAATATGACAATGTATCATGCATTTGTTTAGATAATGATGGGAACCTTTGTATGAGGGAAGGTGGCAAGGAGTCTGATTGCCATGGGATCAAAGCTATGCCATCTTTGGCAGTATGTGTTTAGCACTTGTCCTTTGATCGCACTGATCTTCCAACAATGCGGTTTTGTTGCCTTTAATGACTGATTTCGTCACTTCTACCGATTGATCTCATTGTCATTGTTTTCTTAAACATTTTTTGTTTTACAGTAATGCAATCTTTTTGCCTCGAATTTATCCTTGTTAGCCCGTTCTTCAGTGCTTCTTTTCAGCATACCTCACAATGCTCGTTCTTAGTAGCTCATCCTTTAGTTCTCTTATTCAACAGATCTTGCAGCGCTCCTGCTCGACAAGCCACATAACACTTTTTCTAGACACATTGCAACAACGCATCATCTCCAATGACACGATGTCATTAGGAATGCAATCTTGAATGTTATTGATATTGTCATCTTATATCGCTGTCTTTTGGCACTCAGCCTGAGCTATTGCTCTTGGACCATTATCGTAGGATTACCATTCTTTTGGTTTCTTATCCTCAACAGACTTTAAAGAATTACTTTGTAAAGAGCAACGTTTGCAAGAGAAATCAATTTGAAATAACAAAAATGCTCAAGAGAGCTTACACATTCTACAGGAATGAAGAAGGAGAGACCTGTAACTCATGCAAGGCTTAAGTAGCGAGAACTACAAATATATTGCTACCAATAGTGCAAAGAAATTTTGTAATTGTTATTATAAGCCTGAGGAAATCATTAAGTAATATCACACTCGCTTGTATAATTACCAATTGAATGCTAAGCAAATAGTTGTTGCCGATCATTGAATTGGTTAAGCAATTGTTGATAAATTAGATATTGCCCTTGAAATGTTTACCATATGATTATTAAAGCATTATCAGCATAACCTAAATTTATGGACTTTCTACCTTAGTCTTGCTGTGTGGATTCTTGTTTATCCAATCATATGACTGGTCACTCACATATTCTTCACAATATTTGATCATATCATGGCTTATCTTTTATTCAATTTACTAATTATAGTCTATTACTTATTTATGTTCTTTGGGACATGAATTCTTCTATGAAAGTTGTCCTTATATTTCTTAAGCTTTCTACTAGTCCTATATTAGCAGTAGAATTGATTTATAAGAATTGTGATGTCATATACCGTGTAATGGTTGCAATATGAAAGATTAAATGACAGGTAAGATGTTCATGAGGGGCCTAAAGTTTCATGATTTTTACTCTTGTTTCTTTATAATCCTTTAGTTGTCTCATTGACTTCTATCCTCATAAATAAAAAAGGTGATGTGATACAATTGTTTAGGTTATCCTAATTCTATTGGTTTATCTTATTTAATAAGCTCCATTTGTTAAGGAATGTAGATCACTTCCTACTCATCTATTTTGTCTTTGATTGCTCAACCTACAAAATGAGAAAATGAAAGTCTTTTTCCTATCCAATACATGTTAGGTAAGTTGAAATTTACTTTGACTAGATTCACAGTGATGTATGGGATATTACTGTTGTCAGATCTCAGGTAACTTATAAATATGTCATGTCGTTCTTTTATGATTTTAGTGTAAGTATATTTGTATTTATTTTTTTGCCATAAATTTGAAATACTAATAGTCTTCCAAAAATTTGTAGCTTATGTTGAAACCTGATCCTCCAACATTAGTGGTAATATTCAATTTGAGGATTGTTTCCCAATTTATATGTCTCATATATGTTACTGAATTGGTGTTGTTGAGTATACGATCTAATCACATATTGGATGCTTAATTTTATTGCTTGAATCTTTTCTTTAATCTACATTTTGGATTGAAGCCTTGACCTTGACAGTATATTTAATTATAGATTGTCTTTGCATGTCTTTAATTTTGAATTTTATTATTATTCTCTTTCATACACATCCTAACTATCTTAATCTGTATACTTCTGATTTTGTTTATTTCATTTATTTACTATTCAAAAATGCCATAAATACTTTGCCCAATAAATGAAATGTGTTGCCATGTAAGTTTTCTTTGCTATAGTTTATACTCCGGTAGATTTGTATCTCTATTTTTTTGTTTTTCTTTGAATTTAAATTTTCTTTCCTACTCATCTTGAGCCTTTGTCAGATGTATTTAATCTTTTTAATTTTGATGAATGGAAGCCCAATCCTGAATGTTTCATAGCTAGTTTTGCATATGAAAGAAAATATTTTACATTGCCAGTTCTCGATTTATGCCAACCATTAGAGCCTATCCAGATTGATCCACCACCTGATTTTGCTAGTTGGAATTCAATCACTTCTCATAAGTTGTTTTTTAAAATCTCTCATCCTCTAAAGAGCTATGGTTGTTGAAGGAAAACAAACTTTTGGGGGAAAAAGTAGTTGCATACCTTTATTACTCACATATAAGGTACATGTATAGGCAATTGTATCTCCTAATTTACAAACTTTCCTAACATGTTTTATCTTAAATATGGAAAGGAGGTAATTCTGAAATAAAATAAAAAGAAACATAAATAGGAAGAGAATAAAAACAAATCAATGAGTTTTCAAAGTTGTCCAATTCAATCCTCTAGAATGCTTGTAGGTAGCAGACCGGTCCCACCTTGAATATTCACAATTCACCTCAAACTGGGTCGTAGATGCTGTAAAGACACATCTTAGTACCTAAGTCGGTGAATATACCTGGAGATGGAACTTTGGTGAAGACATTAGCGACTTTGTGATGAGTTGAAATATAAATTAAGTGAATAATGCAGCCATTAACCTTTTAAGAGATAAAATGTCTATCAATCTCAATGTGTTTGGTTCTGTCATGATGCACAATACTATTTGCAATTCTATTGGTAGCTTGACTGTCACAAAACATTTTTATGAGATTGAATATGGAATATCCTAAATCATTTAGTAATCTTTGGATCCACATTCCTTCACAAATTCCCAAAGTAAGCGCCCGACACTCAGATTTTGCACTAATTCTAGAGACCACTGCTTGATTTTTGTTCCTCCATGTGGCAAAATTTCCCTATAGGAACAATACCTAAACGTGGATCTTTGTCAGTGAGTTCTCCTACCCAACTAGCATCAATGTAAACCCTTATTTCATCATTATTTGATTTCTTAAACAATAACTATGCTAGAGGTCTTGTTAAAAACCTCAATATTCTGTAAACCATCTTCAGTCATTCTTTATTTGAATTGGTGATATGTTGATTTAGAATGCAAACATAATAAATGAGATTAGGCTCAGTGTGTGACAAGTAGGCAAGCTTCTCTACTAATCTCTAGTATCTATCTTTTTTCCATTGGCGTCTTTTCTCGCCCTGATTATAAATTTATCTCTTTAAGTAGGCCTAGAATGTACTTTCTTTGGGATATCATAATTTCCATCTTGGATCTGGCCATTTTCATGCTTTAAAAGTATCTTTGTATCCCATAGCCCCTAGATTTTTGATTTTAAATTCTTTGGCAATTATCTTCTTAACTTATCGATTTTCTTTTCATCATCTTTTGTCAGGATCATATTATCTACATATTAAATAAGTATAGCTTTTCTTACCTTCCTGTATTTGCTTTATGAGCAGTGTATGATCAATTTGACATTAGATGTACCCATTAAATTTCAGTCTTTTCAAACTTGTCAAACTAAGTTTGTGGAGATTGTTTGAGGCCATAGAGTGACTTTCTAAGTTTATATATTTGATGATTATTGGAGCCTTTTTTTCAGTCCCGGTGGAATTTACACGTCCACTTATTCCTCAATGTTTCTATTCAAAAGTCATTCTTGATATCAAGTTGATGCAGTTAATACTCTTTGTTCATTGCCAAGGAAAAAACTCGTGTAGTGTTTAGCTTGGCCACTGTTGCAAAGGTCTTTTGATAGTCTTACCCGTAAGATTGAGTGAAACCTTTGGCCACCAACTTAGCCTTGAACCTCTCAATGTTCCCATCTGCTTTGTACTTGACATTGAATGACTATTTTGCATGGAGGAAGTTTAGTAAAGCTCCATTTTTCATTTTGATCAAGTGCTTGAGTTTACTCTTCAAATGCCTTTTTTTATTCTGGTTTTTGAAACATTTTATGAATTGACATGGGTATTTGCACCCTGTTAAGATTAGATACAATAGTTTTATAAGTTGATAATAACTTCCCATAGACAACGTACTCCTAAATTGGATAATTTGTGCAACTTTTCTTGCATTCTCTACTGGATGCAACCTCCCTTGAAACTTCAGAGATGTGTGGGTTCATTTTTAGTTGTGAACAGTTCTGTGGTTGCATGTTGTCCTTATCTTGCTTGGTGGATTTTTTTTCTCCTAATGTACACACGAAGTTTCTTGTGCATTTCCTTATTTTCAATCTCAGGTTGGATATCCTCAAGTGGTGGAACTTAGGAGATATATTGGTAAGAGGGAAATAGAAGGAGTTGTGGTGACTCTATTTCAATGTGAGTATCGAGAGTATGTCCTAAATCTGATATTCACCTAGACTCTCCCATTGAATTTCAGATTTGGGATAGTAAGATTATTTTTCAAAGATGGTACATCCATGGAGTCATGATATTATTTAGTAATAGGAGAATAACACTTGAACTTTTATTTTTGTTAGAGGCATAAGCAAGATAGATACTTATGATGGATTTTGGGTTAGACTTCATGCGATTTGTTTGTTGAATGCAGACAAAAAAGACAATCAAATATTGTTAGAGGAAGATTGGCTGAGAAAGATCTAACATGAGGGTATTTTGTCATCAAAATATGGAGAGACTTTAAATCCAAGAACCCTGTTTGAGATTCTATTAATGAAATAGGTTAACATCTCCCCAAAAAATTTTTGTACATTGTGAAAAATTATTATAAATCTAGATGCTTTAAGATGTCCATTCTTTCTCTCAGCTATTCCATTTTGTCACAAGGAAGAGTCCAATAATAGGGTTGAAGTATTCATTTACACTTTCTGTTTTGAGAATTTGAATTTTGCATTGAAACCGAGTGTAAATCATGTCATGGAAAGATTGAATGATTTGTGCAGTTTTATATTTTTCCTTCACGAGGAATACCTAACCGACTCTAGTTTGATCATCAATGAAGATACAAATCATCTGTGTCCATTGATGGTTTTTCCATTTTGAAAGTCCTCAACTGTCACTATGGATTATAGAGAAAGTATGTGAGTGTATCGAGACAAATGATATATATGACGAACATTTTTATCTAATTGACAAATTTAACACTGATGAAACTCTCTTTTTGTGAATAAGGAGATATGATATAACTTTACTACATAATGAAACTAGGATAACTTGAACGTCAATGTCATAATGAAACTTAAGTTTCGATAGGCAGAAGAGGAGAGTGGAGAAGATACTTGTGTGTTAAGAGAAACATTTTTCTTTATCACGAATCCACCTCATTGCAATTCAGTAGTGCCAATCACTTTCCCCGAATCCACCATTTGAAATTAAAAAAAAAATTAGAATGAAATTGAATGATACAGTTTATGTTATTAGAAGTTTGTTAATTGAAAGTAAGTTGCAATATTGCTGGAGAATATATAACACTGAAAAAAGCTGAATATCTTGAGAGATTTTCATATCTCCTTTCCCAACGATTATGGAGGGAGATCTATTGGCAAGTTTAACAAATTTGGGGTTGTTGATCACTTAGTAATTAATGAGAGCATGATTGTCTCCGGTCATGTGATCAAAACCCAAATCTATTATCCAAGGTTGAAATCCTCCATTGTTAGTAAGATAGGAGGATATGCTATTTTGGTTATCATCAAGCCAATAGGCTCCAAAGTAGGACTAAGCATCTTCATCTTTTAATTGATCATAAAATCTATGTACATTTAGCTTTGGATTGCTCCTTGCCACATGATTGGAGGAACCCTTGGCAAGCCAGAGAGGTTTGCTTGCTCGGAAGGAATAACTGGGTCACCAACAAAAAGGCGGGAAGGTTGGCTGCTTTCTGAGGCCGCCCTGGTGGAAGACAGTGGAGATAGGAATTCTGAAGGTAGAAATCAGACAGGGAGATGATCTCGTACGGTTGGCGGTCTGCAAGGGTTGTGGCGGGAGAAGAAACTGGAATCTGGTGGGCCTACAGGAAGTTTACGACATGTGCGGAGAATTTCGGTGCCGATCTCTGCAAGGAGAAGCTCTGATGGAGTGGCCTGTTGGAAGGCAAGTGGCTGCAATGAGGGGAATTGGCTGTTGTTTCTAGGGATATACTTTCGGCTGTAGAGAAAATCGGGCGGCAAGAACTGAAAAGAGGGGATTTCTGCTCTTGGAGACATCTAAAATTCTGGATCTTCCTGTAGATAACTTTGGAAGGAGCAACGACGCCCACGTCTAGGAGAAGGAGGCAACTCTTGCGTCTGGAAGGAGACAACAAGGCTTGTGTCTGGAAGGAGACAACAAAGCATGAGTCTGGAAGGAGGAAGCAACACCTACGTCTGGAAGGAGACATTAATGCCTGCATTGCTGCCTTGTGGGAGTCCTGTGGGTTGAGAAATGTTTGGAATCTTGGATCTTTTTGCAGTTAACTCTAGAAGGAGCAACGACGCCTAGGGGTGTAAACTAACCGAACATGAGCGAACAGAGCTCTTGTTCATGTTTGGTTTGTTTGAAATTATATTTTTTAAAAATAAACTCATTTTTGAAATTATTCGTGAAAACTAATGTTCTTGTTTGGTCGATTTCTTTGAATTTAATTCGTATTGTTTGAATTGTTTGAATTGCTTGTGTTAGGTTCGTGTTCAATTTGTTTAAAAAAATAATAAATTTAATTATTTATTAAAAAGTTGAAAAAAAGGTATTACATCTTTCTATATATATAAAAAAATTTCTTCAACTATATTACTACAAATTATAGTAAGAGATTTAATACAAATTAGAAGCTTCAATCGCTACAAATCATTATTATAAACAAATAACTAATAAATTAAAAAATGACCATTACATTGCACATTTATATTAAAAAAAAAAAAATTCAACATTTTATCTACATATTCCAAATCCTAGTCTTCATTTCTTCAAATTCTATTTTTTTGCTAGCCTTAATTTACCCGCGAATTAAAAAAAATATGTGAGAAAGGTGTTATATATGCATATATGTAATTTTTGGTGTTATATATGCCTATATGAAATTAATCATACGTCAAGTGGTTGATTTGGCTCAATAACATAAGAATCGACAATCGAGTAATATGCGTATAAATCTTACCTGTTAACTCTAAGGGAAAATAGAGCTAAGGAAAAGAAAGTTTAAACAAAACCAAAACACGACAATAATGAAAGAGACACAAAAGGAGATCAACATCAACAAAAAAAAAATGAAAATTAAAATGTGCTTAGAACTCACCTTACAAAAATGTGCTCAGAAAGTCGCAAAGGCTAAAAAACTGCCAGAAATGAGAACTTGTCGATTGTCTTTGTTTGCACTAATCCATCACAACTGGATTAGCACCTTGCACTTCGTCTGCACCCATCAATGTCTTCAGCTGCAAGAGGAGTTCGATGGCTTTGGAAAAAAGCGGAGGAGGGCTTGTAGTCCAATGGAAGGGATTCCGACGGTTGCAGGGAGAATTTCGACTGTGTGGAATGGCTTCAACGGTTGAAGGAGAGCAAGGGTTTCTTTCCTAGCTTTGGTACCATGAAAAAAAAGGTACTTTTGGATGAAGAAAATTCTTGCATACCTTCATTCTTCACTTATAAGGTACAAGTATAAGCAATTATTTTTCCTAATTTACAAAATTTTCTATTATATCTAATCTTAAATATGAAAGTGAGTTAATTCTGAATAAAATTACATAAAAAAACGCATTAATAGGAAGAGAATAAAAAGAAATAGAAGACTTTCCAAAGTTGTCTTCCAATTCAATTTTTCAGGATCCTTCCTTGTAGGTGGCCAACCGGTCCCACTTTCCTGAATTTCCACAGTTTTCTCTCTACCTTGCTTTCTTCTTTTATTACTTAATATTATTCACTGGCTGTTAAACATGATTGTTAATGGGTAACAATGGCAGAACTTTCATCCTTGAGGACATCTATACACGTTATATTGTTTATTGTCCACCTAATTTTATGACCATTAGCTTTAAATGAGTTTATTCTTTCAAGCTTAGTTTTGATTTTACTCTGAATTGCTACGAGGATTGTTTTGTTGTTTTTGGTAGCAAACAGGAATAGACTATGAGAAAACTTCTACTCTTCTCTGATTATAGTAAAAAAGATTCTCTCTATTTTTGTTTCACAAGGATGACCACTCCACTAAATGGATATTAAAAATGTCTTTGTTGATGGTGATTTCAAGGAGAAGATTTATATGGTTTTCCTTCCTTAATTTCCTTCTTCTTCAGATGCATATAAATTGAAGCTCTCTTTATATTTGTTGAAACGGGGCTTCTTGGACATGATTTGATAAACTCTAGTAAACTTTTTTGGTGATTTTTTTAATTTCATAGAAGAGTAAAAAATTGCCTCGTGCCTTAATTCTGTATTGAGTCTTAAGTACCATGCAATGTATGCCACTTTGAGACTGTCTGGCTTTGTGGACTTCTATTAGAATTTAATTTTTCACGTAATAATCACACTTCTTTCTACGAGACTGCTAGTTCCTTTAAAATTGCTACTAATCATGTTTATCATGAGTACATAAAGCACGTTAAAGTGAACTATTATTTTATTTGCAATGCTTTCTACACCCCAACCATTTCTGTCATATTTCTACTAACCTTCAGATTATTGACATATTTATGGAGGCATGACAATATAGTTTTATCAGTTTTTTGTGGGCAAATTGATGCGACTTGAACTACAAAAATTAATTTGACGGGGGATATCAAAATATATCATGTACACATCATGCCAAAACTAGCCATAATTCCTGTATAATTGCTTTGCAATGCTATAGAATTTGTGTGAGTAGTGTAGCTGTAAATATTTGTGCTTGGAAGCATAGCTGTCGGTTCCTTATTTGGCTGATTTGTTGTAATTATTGAAATTTAGCCTGATATCTTGCAATCTATTTGTCCATATAATGATGAGTACCCTCTGAATGAGCGAAATGTGGCCGATTAACAGGTCGCAGTTCATATAGTGTTAATGTTTTATTTTATGGAGGCATGACAATGTAATGTTATCAGTTTTTTGTGGGCAAATTGATGCTGCTTGAACAACCAACTTTAATTTGAAGAGGATATCAAAATATATCATGCACACATTATGCCAAAATTAGCCATAATTCATGTATAATTGCTTTGCAAATGCTATAAAATTTGTGTTAGTTTGCGTAGCTGTAAATATTTATGTTTGGAAGCAATGTTCCTTATTTGGCTGATCGTTGTAATTACTGATTATTAGTCTAATACCTTGCCATCTATTTGTGGATATAATGATGAGTACCCTCTGAATGAGCGAAATGTGTTCTATTAACAGGTCTCAGTTCATATAGTACCAATGTTTCATTTTATTTTTGTGATATGTAATGCATCTATGCGCATTTTCTCTTTTGCATTTTGAGCTATGAACTTTTTCACTCCAGCCTGATTTCTGTCTAATAGGTGACTGAAGAAGAACTTGCAGCACTCTTTGTGAGCTGTGGACAGGTATCTTATTTATTTATTTTAATTTTATTGGCTGGATTGATTCTCTGCTTTTGCTACTTTGATGGCTTCTAAATTTGGCTTCTTCTCTTTTGTTGAAGGTTGTCGATTGTCGTGTATGTGGTGACCCAAACTCTGTTCTTCGTTTTGCATTCGTAGAGTTCACTGATGAGGGTAATTTTCTCTTGCAATTTGGCCCACAACTATTTTCACAGCTTGAGATTTATTTATATACTGACATTTTTTTACTTTCTCGGGAATCGGTCTTGCTAAATTTCAGAAGGTGCAAGGGCCTCCTTAAATATTTCTGGAACAATGCTTGGGTTTTACCCAGTAAGAGTGCTCCCTTCAAAAACTGCAATTGCACCTGTAGACCCAAAATACTTGCCGAGGGTGAGAAAAAATGAATTTGGATGCTTACAAAATTTACTTGGGCATTTGCAGACATACCGCCGAAGTCCTATTTATTTACATATCTAGCGCCTAAACTTTATTTTTTGCATTTATGCCACCTAAATCTTTCATATCACTTCAAAAGTACCACTAACTTAACTTTTAAAAAGTGAAATACACATTTTCATGCATAGGTAAAGTGACATATATGTAAAAATTGAATTTTAGAAGTTAGATAAGTATATGCATAAGAATTGAATGGTATGTAGGTAAATCTTCCAATTTACTTTAGAATCTTTAATGACGTTACTGTCAAATATCCCTGATCATTGTTTGTCCTGCAGTCCGAAGATGAGCGTGAAATGTGCACAAGAACCATCTATTGTACAAATATTGATAGTAAGGTATATTCTAGAGTGCATTATTTATTCATACATATAAACTATGGTTCCACTTCTTTAAGCTGTTGCTGTTATAATATCCCGCAGATCACCCAAGCAGAGGTGAAACTTTTCTTTGAAACAGTTTGTGGACCGGTCAGTTCCGCTTTTCTAGTATCCCGAAGGGAAAAAAATTCTTAACGCTTAAGAATTTTGAATTGTCCTCTTGGGTGTAGGTCTATCGCTTGAGGCTTCTTGGAGACTACCACAATGCCACTCGAATTGCTTTTGTTGAATTTGCAAGGGTTAGTATTCAAATTTCTTCCTTCTATTTTCGGAAAAAAATATTACATCAGTACTACGCACGTAGAGTAACGTGCGTAGCCAATAAAATCACGCCACGACACCCTGCGCGACAGAGAAAAAAAACGGCGCAGTAACACGGGGAATATTCCCCCCGTGTTATTCATGTGTTATTGTGTATTATTTATGTGTTATTGTGTCCTAAGAATATTCCTGGTGCTATAATAACACAATAACAAATCAATAACACATGAATAACATATAAATAACACGGGGAAGAATATTCCCCGTGTTATTGCGCCTTTTTTTTCTCTGTCGGGAATATTCCCCGTGTTATTCAAGTGTTATTGTGTGTTATTCATGTGTTATTGTATTTCGGGAATATTTCGCGTGTTATTCAAGTGTTATTGTGTGTTATTCATGTGTTATTGTATCCTAAACCGTGTTATTTAAGTGTTATTGTGCGTTATTCATGTGTTATTTTGTCCTGAGAATATTCTTGATATTATAATAACACAATAACACATCAATAACACATGAATAACACACAATAACACATGAATAACACGCAATAACACATGAATAACACGCAATAACACATGAATAACACGCAATAACACATGAATAACACGGGGGGAATATTCCCCGTGTTACTGCACCGTTTCTTTTTTCCTGTCGCGGGTGGCGTGATTTTGTTGGCTATGCACGGTATTTCTACGTGCGTAGTACTGATGTAATATTTTTTCCTATCTTTGAAGGGCGAACTTGGAGCACTGTTTAGGTTCTCTCTTATAATCTATAGTTCATTAGTTTAAGCCACAAAAATGCTATTCTAGGGAATTCATGCACCATGGTGCCAAAATTAGCATTCATGGAAGGGAAAGTAAAATAAAAGAATTAAGGGTCTATCTAGGGTGATTGCAATTAGAAATTGCCATAGAACTGTTTTGAAGTTGTGAATCTTGTGAATTTATTTATTTTTTAAAAAGTTGGACAATAGCTTTTATATAGCTATTATATTTTAGTAGATTTGGTTATAAAATGTTATTCCTCTTCACATAAAATTCTGGAAAACAGCAAAAATAGTTATTGCCAAATATGAATGTAGTTGTCTAAAAAACAAGGGCTATGAGGACGATGTTTTTATACTATTTATATCTCCAGTATAATTTGGTGTAAACATAGATTGTTGAAAGCTGAAAGTCAAGCCTTCATTGTCTGGGTTTTGTCGTTGGCGCTGAATCACACATTTTTTCTACTCTTTTATTTTTCAGACATTCCCTAATGTTTTATTTTTGGGAAGAGACATACCTGATACCACTCAATTCCTATGTATTTCTATATCTAACACCTAAACTTTAATTTTTACATATATGCTACCTTACTACGCATGAAAATATGTATTTCACTTTTTTAAGTTAAAANGACTTTTATAAATTTTCATAGAAAAATTATTTGATTTTCATGCGAAAGCTGTTGTTTAAGTCTTTTTATGCAAAGTTCTTTTTAACATGCAAAATGAATTTTTATTTTATTTTTGTAAATACTTTGTAAAGTCATACAGTCCACAGGCTAGTCACTTTAATCGTGCTAGAGNGCTGTGGACCTTTATAAATTTTCATAGAAAGATTTTCATGCAAAAATTGTTATTCAAGTCTTTTTTATGCAGTTCTTTTTAACATGCAAAAGAAATTTTTATTTTATTTTTGTAAATATTTTGTAAAGTCGTACAGTCCACAGACTAGTCACTCTAATCGTGCTAGAACTACTGATAATCTAAGAGTGTCGGGGGCAACGATCCCACCAAGAATCAGCGAATAGTATCATAGGTCCTTCGCTCTCCCTTATTGAAGANTGCTAGAGCTACTGACAACCTAAGAGTGTCGAGGGCAACGATCCCACCAAGAATCGACGAATAGTATCATGGATCTTTCTCTCTCTCATATTGAAGATCCTTGAGGTAGGAGATACCATTCTAATAATCCCACTTTGTATCCCTCGTTTAAGCACACATAAGCAATGTCGTCATCGCCCTCACCACCTAGATCCTAAGCTCAAATCCCGATGCACTGGGTTTTATTGTAGGTTAAGTCATTGAGGGAATTTCACCGTTGATTTAATTAAGGAAGCATGGGTCACGTCTCGGTGCATCTTGGTGTCATAGTCAGTTTGTGAATTAGGGTCAAGTGTCTAGTTTCACTGTGCATTCGAGGATTAGGTGAATGAACGTTCACTTAAAGTGTGTACTTAAGCTCTAGGAAGCATACACTGAGGACTAGGTGGATGAGCTCTCACCTAGGGTGTGCACCTAAAGTCTAGGAGGTCTACACTTAGGACTAGATGGATGAATTCTCACCTAAGGTGTACTCTTAAAAACTAGAAAGTCTATGCTGAGGATTAAGTTGATGGACTCTCACCTATGGTGTGTCCTTAAAGGCAAGGAGGTCTACACTGAGGATTAGGTGGATGGGGTCTCACCTAGGGCGTGCTTCTAAAGTGTAGGAAGCCTAAACCGAGGACTAGATAGATAGGCTCTCATCTAGGGTGTGCTTCTAAAGTGTAGGAAGCCTAAACCGACGACTAGGTGGATAGACTCTCACACATGGTGTGCACCTAAAGTCTAGGAAGCCTACACTGAGGGTTAAGTGGATGGGCTCTCACCTAGGGTGTGCACCTAAGCTCTAGGAAGCCTACACTGAGGACTAGGTGGATGGGCTCTCACCTAGGGTGTGCACCTAAAGTCTAAGAAGTCTACACTGAAGACTAGGTGAATGTAGTCTCACCTAGGGTGTGCTCCTAAAACCCTAGGAAGACTACTCTTTAACTTATGCTTAAGGTGATTTAGGGTTTTCTATATTTTCCAATTAATTAAATCATCGATCCCCATTTTTATGACTTAACCATTTAACAAAAATACTAAAACAAACGAAAAGAAAGGTTGATCCACTTTCAAAACTAACAAATCAAAAGAGGAAATAACAAGTGGATCAACCTAAAAAAATGCTTAAAATTTTTCAACAACTGTAATTAAATGGACTCTCGAGAAGAGTGCTTAAGTTTGTCCAAGACAGTGCACAAAATCAGCCTGAATCGACACATAAAGTGACTCCAAAACAACGATCAAAATTTGCCCAAATCAGCACCTATAGTGGCTCCAAAACAGTGCACAAAATCAGTTCAAATTGGCACCTAAAGTGGCTCCAAAACAATGTGTTAAAATCAGACTTTAAATTCGCCTCAAAACATTATGTAAACCTCTCTAAACCAGCAAGCAAAAGCATACAAAACAGTGTCGAAATTGCTCCAAAATGGGGTGCCCAAATTATTTCCAAATTAGCATATAAATCCTAAGCATGAAAAGATACATTTCACATTACGAAATAGAAGTACCTCTTACGTAGAATTAAAGATCAGAGTTGTGCAATTATAAAGCTTAGGTTCCATATATATATAGAGAATAAAAGCATTGTATGGTATGCACGTAAAAATTGAAGCCAATGTGATAGATATGCAAGCACATAGATATTGAGTGACATATATGTAAAACAAAGCTTAGGTATTAGGCATACAAGTTGATTCCAAGAATTGGGCGCTGGATACGTAAATACATATGAATTGCGTAGTATGTATGTAATTCTTCCTATTCAAATAATCGATTCAGGCAAGCAAACTCATTTAATCAACATAAGGATCTTCACAATTTCGATAAAAGAAAGACTCCGCAATTTAAAAAAGACTTCAATCGTCACTGACCTTTTAACCATGCAATTAGTTTTCAGAAGATAATATTAAGGTTGGAATATTATCAAGCGCAAATAAAATGTTCAGGTATTAAGGACAAAAAAAGACATCATTAAAATTACCTCCAATGCTAGACCAACCCACATGAAATATGCAGAGAAATAATCGATATAACAAAAGTCTGAGAACAATAGTAGCATGCAATAAACTCAAAAAAGCTTCAATTGTTAGAACCAAATACTTCGATAAAAGATTTGTGGTGAACTGAAAGGAATAATCGAGGTAGAAGGTAAGATCAGGGAGTTCAAACCTGCGTCGAAGTGTGGCAGACGATCGACCAGAGAGAACGAAGGTGTTCTGTCGAGAGCAGAGGGAGGCGAATCAGACGTATACGGGAAGGCTAAGCGGCTTCGTGCAGAGGAGGGCCAACGACTTCGGTGCGGTCGAGAGGCGAACGGGGCTTCGATCGAGACAGGAGAGGCGAGGCGGGCTGAGCGGGGATCTTGGTGCAGAGGAGAAGAGCCAGCGAGTGGGGTTTCAGTGTAGGAAGCCGAGTAGTGGGCTTCAGATCGTACACGGGGAAGAAGACGAGCGGGAGGGAGGAGCTCGACTTCGTCCATTCGGCGGCAGAGGAAGGAGGAGTCGAACTCGGTTTCGTCCNAAGACTGAATTTTCTTTTTGGTAGGAGAACCAAACTATATGCAGATTTATACTAATTTTGTTAAACTAGAAGTCGCTAGTTAAAACCTAGCTAGCATTGGATTATTGGGCAAGGCTAATGGAGCNAAGAACTCCTAAAGCTAGATCCTAGGTTCTAAGAGTAGGAGACTAAGACCTCACTAAAAATGAGGTCAACACGGCGCCCAGGTGTAGTGTTAAATAAGCAAGGGTTCCCACATTACGGGCGAATGCGGGTAAAAAAGTTAGTCCATCAAACTAATGAAACTAATATTATGATAGAATCTTGGAATATAGATAGTCTCAATGATAAATTAATGGAATTAGTTGATATTATGATTTATAGGAAGATTGATATATTATGTATTCAAGAAACTAAGTGTGTTGGAGAAAAGACTAAGGAGATTGATAATTTAGGTTTTAAACTTTGGTATTCTTGTAAGAGTCACACTAGAAATGAGGTATAATTATAGATAAGAGTTTGAAAGTTAATATTGTAAAAAATTAATAGAGTTGGTGATAGAATTATAGCCCTTAAGATTATCATTGATACTAAGATTTTTAATCTTATAAGTTTTATGCTCCTCAAGTAGGTTTAGATACAGGGTCTAAAGATAAATTTTGGAATGACTTAGAATACTAAATACAAATGATACCTCTTGAAGAAAGAATTTTTATTGGAGGAGATTTAAATGGACATGTTGATAGAGTGGTAGAAGATTTCAGAAATATTCATGATGGCTACGGTTTTGTAGTAACTAATGAAGAAGGTAGAACTATTTTAGATTTTGTTTTAGCGTATGATTTTGTCATTACTAATGCTTTATTCAAGAAAAAAGATGAACATCTTATTACTTATAAGAGTGGATCTAGTAAAACACAAATTGATTATTTTCTTATGAGAAGAAGAGATCATTGCGATTGTAAAGATTGTAAGGTCATTCCAACTGNGGGAGGAGGCGAGCGACTTCGTCCGTTCGGCGACAGAGGAAGGAGGAGTTGAATGGGAGAGTCTTCGACGCAGAGAAGACCCGGGGAAGAAGTCTTGGGTCGCGCGAGAGAGGAAGTAGACGGAAGCGGGAGTGAGCGGAGGATTTCAGTCTGTGAAGGAGGAGGTGTACGGGATCGAGCGTGAGAAGAAACGGGGTGTCGAATCGTGCCGAGCGCCCGAGGAAGAAGCCAGCGTTCCCCTTTTTAATCGAAGAAGCCGTTATGCTAAAACTTTGGCGGGGACTTAATTGGTTTCCGTTGATGAAGCAAATTCAAAGTAAAGTCTTTAACTTTCAATTAAAATGAGATTAAATGCCTATTTGAAACTTAAAAATTTAAAATTCAAAATTGTTTAACCCTTGTTCAGCCTGAGTCCAGTCCAAATCAAACCTGGGTTGAGTTCGGGCCCGCGACTCTCTAAAAAAACGTGTATCGATTTCCGTGCCATTTTTGCGCGCACCCTAGCAATATGGGTGTCCTTCCTAGCTAAAGTTGACGTTCCGGACGTGTCAATGCGGTCTGTTTCGTCATCTGGGGTCATCCGGACGAGTTCACTGACGGACGAGTCAATTTAAGTCAAAATCGTGTGGTGCAGCGAGTGCATTGCTGAGTCACCGAGGGTTCACCTAAGGTCGTACGATCCTGTATGAACTTATTTTCGGGCCCTCTACATGCTGGTCCTTAGTCCTTTGCAACTAGAAGTTGAGTGCTTAGAACCACTTATGCGAGTTCTTCATAAAAATGAGTTAAGAAGAGGTTTGAAGTTCTACGGGAGGTGGGCTCCATTACTAGTTCGCTAGGATGGTCAACAAGGAACTCCTAAGGCTAGATGACTAAGACCTCACTAAAAAATGAGGTGAACAACTGGCTGTTAAACATGATTGTTAATGGGTAACAATGGCAGAACTTTCATCCTTGAGGACATCTATACACGTCATATTGTTTATTGTCCACCTAATTTTATGACCATTAGCTTTAAATGAGTTTACTCTTTCAAGCTTAGTTTTGATTTTACTCTGAATTGCTACGAGGATTGTTTTGTTCTTTTTGGTAGCAAACAGGAATAGACTATGAGAAAACTTCTACTCTTTTCTGATTATAGTAAAAAAGATTCTCTCTATTTTTGTTTCACAAGGATGACCACTCCACTAAATGGATATAAAAAATGTCTTTGTTGATGGTGATTTCAAGGAGAAGATTTATATGGTTTACCTTCCTTGATTTTCTTCTTCTTCAGATGCATATAAATTGAAGCTCTCTTTATATTTTGTTGAAACGGGGCTTCTTGGACATGATTTGATAAATTCTAGTAAACTTTTGTGGTGATTTTTTAATTTCATAGAAGAGTAAAAAATGGCCCGTGCCTTAATTCTGTATTGAGTCTTAAGTACCATGCAATGTATGCCACTTTGAGATTGTCTGGCTTTGTGGTCTTCTATTTGAATTTAATTTTTCACGTAATAATCACACTTCTTTCTACGAGACTGCTAGTTCCATTAAAATTGCTACTAATCATGTTTATCATGAGTACATAAAGCACGTTAAAGTGAACTATTATTTTATTTGCAATGCTTTCTACACCCCAACCATTTCTGTCATATTTCTACTAACCTTCAGATTATTGACATATTTATGGAGGCATGACAATATAGTTTTATCAGTTTTTTGTGGGCAAATTGATGCTACTGGAACTACAAACATTAATTTGACGGGGGATATCAAAATATATCATGTACACATCATGCCAAAACTAGACATAATTCCTGTATAATTGCTTTGCAATGCTATAGAATTTGTGTGAGTCAGTGTAGCTGTAAATATTTGTGCTTGGAAGCATAGCTGTCGGTTCCTTATTTGGCTGGCTTGTTGTAATTATTGAAATTTAGCCTGATATCTTGCCATCTATTTGTCCATATAATGATGAGTACCCTCTGAATGAGCGAAATGTGGCCGATTAACAGGTCGCAGTTCATATAGTGTTAATGTTTCATTTTATGGAGGCATGACAATGTAATGTTATCAGTTTTTTGTGGGCAAATTGATGCTACTTGAACAACCAACTTAAATTTGAAGAGGATATCAAAATATATCATGCACACATCATGCCAAAATTAGCCATAATTCATGTATAATTGCTTTGCAAATGATATAAAATTTGTGTTAGTCTGCGTAGCTGTAATTATTTATGTTTGGAAGCAATGTTCCTTATTTGGCCGATTGTTGTAATTACTGAATATTAGCCTAATACCTTGCCATCTATTTGTGGGTATAATGATGAGTACCCTCTGAATGAGCGAAATGTGTTCAATTAACAGGTCGCAGTTCATATAGTGCTAATGTTTCATTTTATTTTTGTGATATGTAATGCATCTATGCGCATTTTTTTTTTGCATTTTGAGCTATGAACCGTTTCACTCCAGCCTGATTTCTGTCTAATAGGTGACTGAAGAAGAGCTTGCAGCACTCTTTGTGAGCTGTGGACAGGTATCTTATTTGANTTTATGGAGGCATGACAATGTAATGTTATCAGTTTTTTGTGGGCAAATTGATGCTACTTGAACAACCAACTTTAATTTGAAGAGGATATCAAAATATATCATGCACACATCATGCCAAAATTAGCCATAATTCTTGTATAATTGCTTTGCAAATGCTATAAAATTTGTGTTAGTCTGCGTAGCTGTAAATATTTATGTTTGGAAGCAATGTTCCATATTTGGCCGATCGTTGTAATTACTGAATATTAGCCTAATACCTTGCCATCTATTTGTGGGCATAATGATGAGTACCCTCTGAATGAGCGAAATGTGTTCAATTAACAGGTCTCAGTTCATATAGTGCTAATGTTTCATTTTATTTTTGTGATATGTAATGCATCTATGCGCATTTTCTCTTTTGCATTTTGAGCTATGAACCGTTTCACTCCAGCCTGATTTCTGTCTAATAGGTGACCGAAGAAGAGCTTGCAGCACTCTTTGTGAGCTGTGGACAGGTATCTTATTTATTTATTTTAATTTTTATGGCTGGATTGATTCTCTGCTTTTGCTATTTTGATGGCTTCCNTGGGATATTCATGAAGAAGCAAATGTGATGTGTGATAAAGTAACAAACACTATTAAACAAGTAGCAAAAGATTTGCTTGGAGAATCAAAAGAAAAAGTATTTACAAATAAAAATAGTTGGTGGTGGAATGATAATGTGCAAGAAAAGATAAAATATAAGAATTTATGTTATAAAAATTGGTTTAAATGTTAAAGCTTAGAGAACTGGGAAAAACATCAAACGACTCGTAGGAAGTCTAAAAGAACAATCTGTGACGCTAAAAATTCTGCTTTTAATGATTTTTATAATTGTTTAGATACTAAGGAGGGAGAAAAATATATGTATAAACTAGTNGTACAAATATTGATAGTAAGGTATATTCTAGAGTGCATTATTTATTCATACATATAAACTATGGTTCCACTTTTTTAACCTGTTGCTGTTATAATNTATTCTAGAGTGCATTATTTATTCATACATATAAACTATGGTTCCACTTCTTTAAGCTGTTGCTGTTATAATCCCGCAGATAACCCAAGCAGAAGTGAAACTTTTCTTTGAAACAGTTTGTGGACCGGTCAGTTCCGCTTTTCTAGTATCCCGAAGGGAAAAAAATTCTTAACGCTTAAGAATTTTGAATTGTCCTCTTGGGTGTAGGTCTATCGCTTGAGGCTTCTTGGAGACTACCACAATGCCACTCGAATTGCTTTTGTTGAATTTGCAAGGGTTAGTATTCAAATGTCTTCCTTCTATCTTTGAAAGGCGAACTTGGAGCAGTGTTTAGGTTCTCTCTTATAATCGTTCTCTCTTATAATCTATAGTTCATTAGTTTAAGCCAANTAGTATTCAAATGTCTTCCTTCTATCTTTGAAAGGCGAACTTGGAGCAGTGTTTAGGTTCTCTCTTATAATCATTCTCTCTTATAATCTATAGTTCATTAGTTTAAGCCACAAAAATGCTATTATAGGGAATTCATGCACCATGGTGCCAAAATTAGTATTCATGGAAGGGAAAGTAAAATAAAAGAATTAAGGGCCTATCTAGGGTGATAGCAATTAGAAGTTGCCATAGAACTGTTTTGAAAAAGCAATTTTTTTGAAGTTGTGAATCTTGTGAATTTATTTATTTTTTAAAAAGTCGGACAATAGCTTTTATATAGCTATTATATTTTAGTAGATTTGGTTATAAAATGTTATTCCTCTTCACATAAAATTATGGAAAACAGCGAAAGAAGTTATTGCCAAATATGATTGTAGTTGTCTAAAAAACAAGGGCTATGAGGACGAAGTTTTTATACTATTTATATCTTCAGTATAATTTAATGTGAACATAAGATTGGTGAAAGCTGAAAGTCAAGCCTCCATTGTCCGGGTTTTGCCGTTGGCGCTGAATCACACATTTTTTCTATTCTTCNTTTTTAAAAAGTCGGACAATAGCTTTTATATAGCTATTATATTTTAGTAGATTTGGTTATAAAATGTTATTCTTCTTCACATAAAATTTTGGAAAACAGCGAAAGAAGCTATTGCCAAATATGATTGTAGTTGTCTAAAAAACAAGGGCTATGAGGACGAAGTTCTTATACTATTTATATCTTCAGTATAATTTGGTGTGAACATAAGATTGGTGAAAGCTGAAAGTCAAGCCTCCATTGTCTGGGTTTTGCCGTTGGCGCCGAATCACACATTTTTTCTATTCTTCTATTTTTCAGACATTCCCTAATGCTTTATTTTTGGGAAGAGACATACCTGATACCACTCAATTCCTATGTATTTCTATGTCTAACATCTAAACTTTAATTTTTACATATATGCTACCTTACCTACGCATGAAAAGATGTATTTCACTTTTTTTAAGTTAAATGATGTTATTTTTGATGTGAAATGAAAGAATTTAGTGTTACATAAAAAGTAAAGTTTAAGTGTTAGATATGTAAATACATAAGGATTGGGTGGTTTGTATGTTTATGCCTTCCNGCTTAAGGTGATTTAAGGTTTTCTATATCTTCCAATTATTTAAATCATCAATCCCCATCTTTATGACTTAACCATTTAAAAAGAAGTAAAAAAAAAAAGAAAGATGAGGCAGACCCACTTCCAAAACTAGTAAAATCAAGGGAGAAAACAACGAGTGGATCGACCTAAAAGCATTTAGAATCTTTCAACAACTGTAATTAAATGGACTCTCGAGAAGAGTGCTTAAGTTTGTTCCAAGACAGTGCACAAAATCAGCCTAAATCGACACATAAAGTGACTCCAAAACAACGATCAAAGTTAGCCCAAACCAACACCTATAGTGGCTCCAAAACAGTGCCCAAAATCAGCTCAAATTGGCACCTAAAGTGGCTCCAAAACAATGCATAAAAAATCAAACCTTAAATTCGCCTCAAAACATTGTGTAAGCCTCTCTAAATCAACAAGCAAAAACATCCCAAAACAATGTCAAAATTGCTCTAAAATGGTGCCCAAATTATTTCCAAAACAACATATAAATCCTAATTATGAAAAGATACATTTCATGTTAAGAAATAGAAGTACCTCTTACGTAGAATTAAAGATTAGAATGGTGTAACTATAAAGC
>JXCR01142896.1:128565-144254 GCA_002079205.1 Phalaenopsis hybrid cultivar | reverse complement strand
ATAACTTTTGTTCTGATGAATAATATTGTATCAGGGTAAGTCCTTCGAAGACGCCAGTGCGGCCTCGTGCAACTCGGTCACACATGTCTTGAATCTTTGTGGTATTATTAAATACTTGTTTAAGCCATTGCATATATATATATATGACGAATGTATGTATGCATGGATGAGGGTAGAGTTTGTTTTATTTTACTGGCATTTTTACTGAATTGGAATGGCTAGGCTGAGAAACTAGTCTCTGCAGAGTTGTACGGCAGGATATATATTGTTGAGCATTTGCAGGTTTAAGTTATTCTTTTCTGAAATNAAGCCATTGCATATATATATATATGACGAATGTATGTATGCATGGATGAGGGTAGAGTTTGTTTTATTTTACTGGCATTTTTACTGAATTGGAATGGCTAGGCTGAGAA
The DNA here is from genome assembly GCA_002079205.1 of Phalaenopsis hybrid cultivar. NCBI lineage: Eukaryota > Viridiplantae > Streptophyta > Magnoliopsida > Asparagales > Orchidaceae > Phalaenopsis > Phalaenopsis hybrid cultivar. The sequence goes on along the minus strand of JXCR01142896.1, from coordinate 143,838 downwards.
ACTAGTCTCTGCAGAGTTGTGCGGCAGGATATATATTGTTGAGCATTTGCAGGTTTAAGTTATTCTTTTCTGAAATTCGATTTTTGAGTTTCTTTTGGTAAAACACTTGAAACTTTTTGAACTATGACATGTTTGCGGTATTTTTTTAACAGGAGAAGTTATCTTAAATCTCCACACGCAATACTTATTTTTTGCAAACTGGTAATAGTATTAAACTATATGGAATTTTGCAGTTAGTAAAAGATTGACCTTTTGATTTGCTAAATAGAATGACTTCTTGTTCTCATTGAAAGAACTATAAGACTGNAAAAGATTGACCTTTTGATTTGCTAAATAGAATGACTTCTTGTTCTCATTGAAAGAACTATAAGACTGAATTCTCTTTTTGGTAGGAGAACGAAACTATATGCAGATTTATACTAATTTTGTTAAACTAGAAGTCCCTAGTTAAAACCTAGCTAGCATTGGATTATTGGGCAAGGCTAATGGAGTAAACAATTTTTTGACCTTCATGTTTATCTTTTTTCATTGGAACTTCATAGTGATGGAGTATTAGGGTTCGCTTTGAGCAGATGAGTTTTTTTGTGATTGATTAGTAAAACTTGTTTTGAGAAACTACTTTTTTTTTCTGGAAATGGTTGGATTTATAAACTTTTTTGGGGGGTTAAAGTTGGAAAGAATTTTTTATTTACAAGTATCACATTTCAGTAAATTTGGTTCTGAGAAGTAGATTTCTTATGCATTGTTAGTTTTTAGNTATAAACTTTTTTGGGGGGTTAAAGTTGGAAAGAATTTTTTATTTACAAGTATCACATTTCAGTAAATTTGGCTCTGAGAAGTAGATTTCTTATGCATTGTTAGTTTTTAATCGATTTTGAAGGCTCAGAATTTTAGATATTATAGATATTGTTCGTCCTGGCAAAATCATATCATTGTGTGAAAATAATATGAAGATGGATATTTTTGGGCTGCGTGGGGGCTGACGGATGCGGCGGCAGACACNTGTGAAAATAATATGAAGATGGATATTTTTGGGCTGCGTGGGGGCTGACGGATGCGGCGGCAGACACGTNATGCTTTTGGTACTGTTATAATTTATATTTTTAAAAATAAAAGATTTAAAATATGTTTAGTTGGATTTTTTTCTTAAGAAAAACTATATTTTTTTATAAAACGGTTAAATTCACATGCGCTCCAATTTTAAGTTATGTTGCCCATGGTGTATCTGATGTTTTCCTTACTTCACCGAGCACGGAACATTACTTGTGGACGGTGAGTAGCAGACAGCGGTTGGTGCTGGGTGCCAGCTGCGGTAGGCGAGGGTTTGTGGCTGCGACTTTACAACAAATTTCTCGAGTTTTATATCGTTTTGAGTATGAAAATGGATACACACTAACCTTACACTTATTCTCACTTAGTAGAACACTCACTCACACTCATAATATGCTTGATTCTTCTCTTTAAATGCTCCAATTTCTCACGAGTATTCTTCTCTATGAGCCTTCAAGCATCTTTATTTTGTCTCTATCCTTTTGGTATTTTGTATTCAACAATTTAACTACTTTGAAGTGAAATGACACGAATTGCAGCATCTGAGCAAAAATCTCACGCATATGGTCACCTGGGCTTCTAGAATTGACGTCTGTGGCTTTTGTTCCGGGTGCCTAAACTCCCATGATTGGTGCCTGGGACCTTGTTTTGTCATTTTGAGTATGTTTCATACCTTTTGCTCCCCATGTTGCCTAATCAATACTATTTAACATTGTATGAAATTCAACACACAAATAAAAAAAAATATAGTGAAGGGACTAAAATTTTTATGGGAGAAAACCTTGAATGGGAAAATNCTTGTTGGGAATATAATATATTATGATTAATGTATTGCCCCTCGGCAGGCGTGTAATGACATCAAACTCTTTTGAGACATAATTTATGAGGTATATAACTGGATACGATCGAAATCCTATGAAGTATCTACAAACAATTTTATGTGCCGATCAAGTAATATACGAAATTGAGTCCGTGTCTTGATCCCATAAGGAATGAGTGAACTCTCAAAGTTTGGAAAAGTTAGTCGACTGGTTTTGAGTCAAGCCTGAAAGTTTGAAATTTGATGATTTTAAAGTTTATATTCCTATTTTTCGTTAAAAGTAGAACATATAACTTTTTTTGAGTTTAAAGAAGTGTTATAAATTTCCCTTGAGTTGGTCATANCTTGTTGGGAATATAATATATTATGATTAATGTATTGCCCCTCGGCAGGCGTGTAATGACATCAAACTCTTTCGAGACATAATTTATGAGGTTTATAACTGGATACGATCGAAATCCTATGAACTATCGATGATACAAATAATTTTATGTGCCGATCAAGTAATATACGAAATTGAGTCCGTGTGTTGATCCCATAAGGAATGAGTGAACTCTCAAAGTTTGGAAAAGTTAGTCTACTGGTTTTGTGTCAAGCCTGAAAGTTTGAAGTTTGATGATTTTAAAGTTTATATTCCTATTTTTCGTAAAAAGTAGAACATATAACTTTTTTTGAGTTTAAAGAATGTTATAAATTTCCCTTGAGTTGGTCATGTATGTAAATCAGATCTATCTTGATTACTCTAATGAAGTTAACAATTAAGAACACCAATTTTCCTTAACCCCTCTTGGTAGTAATAAGAAAATTGGAGTTACACATTATAGTTAGCCCCCCTTATCTTGTAAAAACTCTAGGGTTTGTTTGGGATCATTTTTTATTTTTAAAATTTTTTTTAGCCTGTTTTATTTTTTTTTTTTATTTCTATTAAAAAAAATGCNAAGAAAATTGGAGTTACACATTATAGTTAGCCCCCCTTATCTTGTAAAAACTCTAGGGTTTGTTTGGGATCACTTTTTATTTTTTAAATTTTTTTTAGCCTGTTTTATTTTTTTTTATTTCTATTTTAAAAAAAATGTTTTTGGTACTGTTATAATTTATATTTTTAAAAATAAAAGATTTAAAATATGTTTAGTTGGATTTTTTTTTTAAGAAAAACTATATTTTTTTATAAAATGGTTAAGTTCACATGCGCTCCAATTTTAAGTTATGTTGCCCATGGTGTATCTGATGTTTTCCTTACTTTACCGAGCACGAAACATTACTTGTGGACGGTGAGTAGCAGACAACGGTTGGTGCTGGATGCCAGCTGCGGTAGGCGAGGGTCTGTGGCTGCGACTTTACAACAAATTTCTCGAGTTTTACACCGTTTTGAGTATGAAAATGAATACACACTAACCTTACATTTATTCTCACTCAGTAGAACACTCACTCACACTCATAATATGCTTGATTCTTCTCTTTAAATGCTCCAATTTCTCACGAGTATTCTTCTCTATGAGCCTTCAAGCATCTTTATTTTGTCTCTATCCTTTTGGTATTTTGTATTCAACAATTTAACTACTTTGAAGTGAAATGACATGAATTGCAGCATCTGAGCAAAAATCTCACGCATATGGTCACCTGGGCTTCTAGAATTGGCGTCTGTGGCTTTTGTTCCGGGTGCCTAAATTCCCATGATTGGTGCCTGGGACCCTGTTTTGTCATTTTGAGTATGTTTCATCCCTTTTGCTCCCCATGTTGCCTAATCAATACTATTTAACATTGTATGAAATTCAACACACAAATAAAAAAAAATATAGTGAAGGGACTAAAATTTTTATGAGAGAAAATCTTGAATGGGAAAAACTACGGGACTTAGCCCAGTCAAAGAAATCTTTATATGCTTTTAGGTACAGGGGTATTGTCCTTTTTTATGTAGGGAGAATGAGTTACAATCTTTCAATAAAAATTACACTTGTATTTATATGTTGAAAATAATACAAGTGTTAAGAAATTCATCAAGCACATTACAAGTAGTGATTGCTGACGTCCTCTAGTCAGTGTCGGTAAGTGGTGACGACGAACGGTGGTTGATAGCGTTTGAAGGCTATGCAGACATATGTTTACTTGTTAAATATTCTCTCAAGAATAAGTTGTAAAATTTTACGTCTCTTATTTTTCTCCTCCCAAGTGAAGGGATAGGGGCCTATTTATAGATTTTTAGAGAGGGACATTTTGGTCATTTGACATATAACTCTCTAATCAACTATTGGACGGTCCATGTTAATTCCCCTTAATCATATGTGGGTTTTTAAGAATTTGGGTGGCTTAATGACCTCATAATTAATTGTCTAGTTGGACTCCTCTCATTGAGATTCTTGATTCTATTATAAACATGTCAAATTTGGAGTTTATTTGACCATTCAACCGATGATTCCAATCCTCCAATTCTACTTCAAGGGCTTGAACTTAGCTTAGAATCAATTTTAGAGCCCTTGGGTTCATCTTTTGTTGAGATGCTCCATTTTATTATAAAATTGATGAAAAAAATCGTAGCTTGGATGATCATGAATTTGAACTTAGAAGATTTCTTATAAAAAATGCATCAAAATTCATGCTTTATCATAAAAAAAATTTTGATGACACATCAATATTAATGATAAATCTATCTAAACAATTTTAATGTTCTACACTTTAAAAGAAGACACGTCTAGCTAGCTTTACGAACCTTTCTTCTTTTCAGCTAAATTTAGCACGAGTTATGCCATATTCTCCAACAAAATTTAAAAAGAAAAATTGTGAATTATGATAAATATAAATCANATGGTGACACGTGTAAATGCCTCATTTAAATAGTTCGAAAAAAAATGTCCCGGTGTGCTAGTTTTGTAAAAAATAAAATTTTGAGTTCTATATATGTAATAATTCTCATGAGAATTTTTCGTTATATCTCCTGCATGGTACATTTACTTTAGCGTTTCACCAAAGATTGGTCGAGAATTTCGAGATTTTGTAACATTCCNATGGTGACACGTGTAAATGCCTCATTTAAATAGTTCGAAAAAAAATGTCCCGGTGTGCTAGTTTTGTAAAAATAAAACTTTGAGTTCTATATACGTAATAATTCTTATGAGGATTTTTCGTTATATCTCCTGCATGGTACGTTTACTTTAGCGTTTCACCAAAGATTGGCCGAGAATTTAGAGATTTTGTAACTTTCTATCGTAAAAATGAAGTTTTGGATGCGAGATAGATAAATCCATAAGAAATGGGTGCTATGTATGTAGTTTTCCCTAAAAAATTATGCATTATATGTGTATTTCACTTAAAAGAAGTTAGTTATAGTAGGGNACTTTCTATCGTAAAAATGAAGTTTTGGATGCGAGATAGATAAATCCATAAGAAATGGGTGCTATGTATGTAATTTTCCCTAAAAAATTATGCATTAAATGTGTATTTCACTTAAAAAAAGTTAGTTATAGTAGGTTTTTTTTTTGAAGTGATATCTTGGAGTGATATATGTATATAAATATGTAAATTTAGATGTTAGATTTGTAAATACATAAAAAATTTGTGGTATGTATGTAAATACTCATAATTAAAATTCATAGTAGCATCCAACAAGTACATCTAGTCCACTAATAAAGTACAATTAATTGACCCTCAAGTGCACCATATTTCATTTGTTATTTTATTACTTAAATAAATAAATATATATATAAATATTTTTTCTCAGATCAGGAAACAGAAAAATATTATTTAAATATATATGGTTCAGCCTACCAACCATTACTACAGGAATACAGCTATATCTCTACCAAATTGTCATATTCTTCTGGCCAAAAAACATGCAGATTTCACCTTACGATATTATTATATAAGAAAGTTCCTTGTCTTTGTTGACCATGCATTAGCTGGATATTTGAGTTTTCTATTTCTTTTACATTATGTCAGATATGGTGGTAACTTTCCGTATATAGCCCCTTCTTCTGCTGTCTTCTTCTTCTTCATTTGTTGGAGGAGGTTGCATTAATGGAGACTAAGGTGAAGAGGAGATCATAAATGGATTGTTTGTTTATTCATTTCTTCTTGTTTTTAAACTTGGATGCGTTTTATTTTGGCTATAAGTTTTGCTAGAGATGAATGGAAATAAAGTTGTGTTGGGTTTATAATGGTAAGTGTAGGACAAAAATGTGGTAGTGTTGATTTTGTGGAGATCTGGCGGTGAAGAGGAGAAGAGTGCGAGGAAAGAGAGCCCATCGACATAAAACTTTAAGGCCCATGAATCCGATAGGAAGTAGCCATTTTAGCCGAAAACCAAAGCAGACCGAGCCACGATGAGGACAAAAAGAAGACCATGTGATTCGAGTCCGAACCATTCAGTTTGGAAAGGAACAAAATAGACATTTCAGCCAACCACTATGAGAAAGCATATCCAATACAGTTGTTTGCCTTATGGTAGATCCAATCAGACAAAAAGATGTAGTTCCACAATATCACCAACAATTCCATGGACACCCTCGAGGCTCTTCATTAGGGATCAAGAATTAATAATGCAACAAAAAGTCCTATAGTCATCCTTTACGCTCTCCTCAATGAACAGTGAGCCACCTCTCGGATTACAATGATTCACCATCTACTCGATTGTCTAACATCACTCTACCGACACGAGTTCTTTATCAGGGATCAATGGTCGGTAACTAGACTAGATCAGTCGAAGCCAACCAAGCCTCGCAAGACAAACCAGTCCTGTCAGCTAGAACCAATTAATCTCAGATGACTAAAAATGCCGACTCAATCCAATAAAAATATATCGGAGCATGCGTGTATCATATATGAAAATATATTTGAATAAATAAAAATAAATAGTTTATTCTGACCACACTGATTTTAAATTCGAATCAATTCATTATCGAATCCATAATAAATAAAAATAAATTCCTCATAAATATTTATTTGAGAGGAGTGCAATACATAAACAAGCAGTTAACACATATATATATATTATCTATTTTAAAATAAGTTTTAATTTGGGCTAAGATATGATCTCATGTGCACATTATCATCATAATAACCTCATTTAATTCCTTTCGTTGACTATATGGTTCAAATAACTCGTCTCAATGCTAGAATCCTCTATGGGAAATTAGTGCTAGATTGGTAAATTGATTTTGAAATTCAACTTTAATCACTAAAATATATTAAATCAGTGTATGGAAATTAAAAATCAGCAATGAAAGAGGATCTGGTCAAAGGTATGTGCTTGGCTGATCTCTCTTGATCTCTCTCTACTTTAACCCAATCACATTATTTTAATGATGGTTAGCCTACTTATAAGTGATAAGAGATGATCAGAGGCATGGGCGGGCTCAAGAAGGGTCCAGGGGGCAATTGGCTTCTCTCAAATTCAGATTTTTACTTATATATGAGGAGAATTTGGTTTTTGTCTCTCATGAAATATCAATTTTTACTCTGCAGAAATATCATTTTGCCCTTCATTGCTCTCAACCCTCCCTAATTGGGCCTAGAGGGCAGTTTGCCCCTCACAAGAGAGACTGATTCTGCCTCTAAATTCAGAGAAAACCTAATTGAAATGATAAGTTATGAATTCAACTTTAATCACTAAAATATATTTAATCAGTGGATGGAATTTAACTCAACAATGAAAGAGGATCTGGTCAAAGGAATGTGCTTGGCTGATCTCTCTTAATCTCTCACTCTACTTTAACTTAATCACATTATTTCAATGATGGTTAATCTACTTATAAGTGATAAGAGATGATCAGAAGCAGGGGACAATCACCCTCTCTAAAATTTAGATTTTTTACTTATATAAGAGAAAAAATTGATCTTTTGTCTCTTCTGAAATATCTATTTTGTTTCTTCAGAANAATACAGCTATATCTCTACCAAATTGTCATATTCTTCTGGCCAAAAAACATGCAGATTTCACCTTACGATATCTTGTATTATTATATAAGTAAGCTCCTTGTCTTTGTTGACCATGCATTAGCTGGATATTTGAGTTTTCTATTTCTTTTACATAATGCCAGATATGGTGGTAACTTTCCTTATATAGCCCCTTCTTCTGCTGTCTTCTTCCTCTTCATTTGTTGGAGAAGGTTGCATTAATGGAGATTAAGGTGAAGAGGAGATCATAAATGGATTGTTTGTTTATTCATTTGTTCTTGTTATTAAACTTGGTTGCCTTTTATTTTGGCTATAAGTTTTGCTTGAGATGAATGGAAATAAGGTTGTGTTGGGTTTATAATGGTGAGTGTAGGACAAAAATGTGTTTGTGTTGATCTTGAGGAGATCTGACGGTATAGAGGAGAAGGGTGCGACGAAAGAGAGCCCACCGACAGAAAACTTTAAGGCCCGTGAATCCGATCGGAAGTAGCCATTTTAGCCGAAAACCAAAGCAGACCGAGCCACGATGAGGATAAAAAGAAAACCATGTGATTCGAGTCCGAATCATTCAGTTTGGAACTATGAGAAAGCATATCCAATACAGTTGTTTGCCTTATGGTAGATCCAATCGGAGAAAAGATGTAGTTCCACAAAATCACCAACAATCTCATGGACACCCTCGAGGCTCTTCATTAGGGATCAAGAATTAATAATGCAACAAAGAGTCCTATAGTCATCATTTACGCTCTCCTCAATGATCATTGAGCCACTTCTCTGGCTACAATAATTCACCATCCACTCGATAGTCTAACATCACTCTACCGACACGAGTTCTTTGTCAGAGATCAAGGGTCGGTAACTAGACTAGATCAGTCGAAGCCAACTAAGCCTAACAAGACTAACCAGTCCTCTCAACTAGAACCAATTAATCTCAGATGACTAAAAATGCCGACTCAATCCAATAAAAATATATCGGAGCATGTGCGTATCATATATGAACATATATCTGAATAAATAAAATTAAATATATAAAAATAAATAATTTATTCTGACCACACTCATTTTAAATTCGGATCAATTCATTATAAAATCCATAATAAATTAAAATAAATTCCTCATAAATATTTATTTGTGATGAGTGCAATACATAAATAAACTGTTAACTTATATATATTATTTATTTTAACATAAGTTTTAATTTGGGCTAAGATATGATCTCATGCACATTATTATCATAATAACCTCATTTAATTCCTTTCGTTGACTGTATGGTTCAAATAACTCGTCTCAATGCTAGAATCCTCTATGGCTNTAACCTCATTTAATTCCTTTCGTTGACTATATGGTTCAAATAACTCGTCTCAATGCTAGAATCCTCTATGGGCGATTAGTGCTAGATTGATAAATAAAAATAGTGATTTTGAAATTCAACTTTAATCACTAAAATATATTAAATCAGTGTATGGAAATTAAAAATCAGCAATGAAAGAGGATCTGGTCAAAGGTATGTGCGTGGCTGATCTCTCTTGATCTCTCTCTCTCTCTACTTTAACTTGNAAAAATCAGCAATGAAAGAGGATCTGGTCAAAGGTATGTGCGTGGCTGATCTCTCTTGATCTCTCTCTCTCTACTTTAACCTAATCACATTATTTTAATGATGATTAACCTACTTATAAGTGATAAGAGATAATCAGAGGCATGGGCGGACTCAAGAAGGGTCCAGGGGGGCAATTGGCTTCTCTCATATTCAGATTTTTACTTATATAAGAGGAAAATTTGGTCTTTGTCTCTCATGAAATATCACTTTCGACTATTCAGAAAGATCATTTTGCCCTTTCATTGCCCTCAACCCTCCCTATTTGGGTATGGAGGACAGTTTGCCCCTCACAAAAGNTCTCATGGACACCCTCGAGGCTCTTCATTAGGGATCAAGAATTAATAATGCAACAAAGAGTCCTATAGTCATTCTTTACGCTCTCCTCAATGATCAGTGAGCCACTTCTCTGGCTACAATAATTCACAATCCACTCGATTGTCTAACATCACTCTACCGACACGAGTTCTTTGTCAGGGATCAAGAATCGGTAACTAGACTAGATCAGTCGAAGCCGACTAAGCCTAACAAGACGAACCAGTCCTGTCAACTAGAACCAATTAATCTCACATGACTAAAAATGCCGACTCAATCCAATAAAAATATATCGGAGCATGTGCGACATATATCTGAATAAATAAAATTAAATATATAAAAATAAATAATTTATTCTGAACACGNATTAGGGAAAAGCTCGACTTCGAAGCAAATTAGAATGCAATTATTATATTTAATTATGAGATACTACACAAGAATACGTATCTTTATCAAGTAATATAAGATTTTTTGATTAAGCCCTGAATATTGACCCCACAGGAAAAAAAATACAATGTACAATTAAAATTACAAGTAATTAGATAATAAATTCTACTTTGCAAAACATTCTTACTCAAATTATAGATGTTATAATAGGAATGAAAGTTCAATTNATAATATGTAAAAATAAATAAATGACAATATTGCTCAATAATGAACTTCCCTGGATTTCCATATCTTGGCTTTCTATAAATTTGCCCTGGGATAAGGAAAGGTTGTGTCATCCCATTTTTTTCTCGCTCTTTGGGTCTTTTGTCTTCTCTCTTCTGTGTTCNATAATATGTAAAAATAAATAAATGACAATATTGCTCAATAATGAACTTCCCTGGATTTCCATATCTTGGCTTCTATAAATTTGCCCTGGGATAAGGAAAGGTTGTGTCATCCCATTTTCTTCTCGCTCTTTGGGTCTGTTGTCTTCTCTCTTCTGTGTTTATTGTGATGCCTGGTGAAAGAGCATCGTCTGCTCAATAATGAACCACATACATTGCATTAACATATATAAAGAACATCAGGATCAAGTTTTTGGCGCAATTGTCGGGGAATCANACATACATTGCATTAACATATATAAAGAACATCAGGATCAAGTTTTTGGCGCAATTGTCGGGGAATCAAAAATACAAAATCAGAAGAAATTAAATAATACATTCTACTTTGCAAAATATTATTACTCAAACTAAGCAAATTCATTAAGCAAATTTTGTATTTTCGATTCCCCGACAACGGCAGTCGAATACTTGATCTTAATTTTATATGACAATACGATGTATGCGGTTATATTCTTAATTTTTTCTTATTTATAATTTTTGCTTTGCAACGGTGTCAAAAACTTGATCCTAAGCAACGATTAGGGAAAAGCTCGACTTCGAAGCAAATTAGAATGCAATTATTATATTTAATTATGAGATACTACACAAGTATACGTATATTTATCAAGTAATATAAGATTTTTTGATTAAGCCCTGAATATTGACCCCACAGAAAAAAAAATACAATGTGCAATTAAAATTACAAGAAATTAGATAATAAATTCTACTTTGCAAAATATTCTTACTCAAATTATAGATGTTATAATAGGAATGAAAGTTCAATTTTTTTTTTGTAATTTTTGATAATTGAAAGTAAAGTAAACAACTAACTAAACTTAACTAGGTATTTATAAAATGAAGGCAATATAAATAAAATATATTTTCCTTATCATGAATTAATAATAAGTATCAGAATTATATTGTGAAAGTATTCAAATTTTGTTATGTCAAATCGGAACAATATTATTCTTTACTCTTACTAGAGATGCTATAAAGAACATTGACTTATTCAAAGTTTGAATAGTCTTGAGGACGGGTTAGGTACGGAAGAAAGTAGCTCTCACTCTAGAATTCCCCCTTCTCTCTCCACATGGGGCTAACATCTTNCTAGGTATTTATAAAATGAAGGCAATATAAATAAAATATATTTTCCTTATCATGAATTAATAATAAGTATCATAATTATGTTGTGAAAGTATTCAAATTTTGTTATGTCAAATCGGAATAATATTATTCTTTACCCTTACTAGAGATGCTATAAAGAACATTGGCTTATTTAAAGTTTGAATAGTCTTGAGGACGGGTTATGTACGGAAGAAAGTAGCTCTCACTCTAGAATCCCCTCTTCTCTCTCCACATGGGGCTAACATCTGNTAAACCTCTCTTGGCTTCAACTCTTGAAACTTGCAATGAGAAGGTATTCTCCGACTATCACAGTTCCTCGGCTTGCACCAGTCGATTCCTCTTCTCCACGTGGGCAGATCTAGTGTTATCTTGGCATAACACCTCGTCGGGCTTCTTTTGCAAGTGGATTGTTCTTCTTTTATTGTTCGCTGGTGGTTCCCACCCTTGTTGGACTGGATTCTCATTGTTGTTGTTTCTAAGCTCCTCTTCTTGTTGATGACATGTTTCCACGTTCACCACACCTTTAAAAGATGTTGAGTCCAAAAGTGTCAGGGAAACACACCCAAGGTATCAAAATGTTACATTGGAAAGAGAGTACAATAGATTATAGTAAAGAATGTGTAACTTTTATTCATGATATGGACCCCTAGTTATAAGAATATGTCTCTGTCTTACAAAATTACAGATCAATTCCCTCATCATTAGTCTTACATGGGTCTTTTAATAATTTCAAAAATTTCCGAATATAATAAGACTGACGGTTTGATTCGGTCAGCCAGAAGTTTGTCAATCTCTCGTCCTACCTTGAATCTGTCAGTAATTGATCAGTGGCCGACTTATCTAATGATTAGTCTGAACAGAGCCGATCATCGTCTTGTGAGGAAATCCTCTGATACGTTCTTTCGGTCGTTTGATCCAATGTTCTCTTTTCTAGCATCCAATCCGCTGGTCGTTGATAGACGTGGTCGAACGATTATACGATCGGTCATCTCTTTCTCCTAAGCCGCCCGTTTACTTTGAGATTCATGTCATCACATTTTTCCGTATACAATTTCATCACTCAATAAAATGTATGCTAATTATCATACTATATTACATTATTATCATATTATATTACACTTTAAAAATCAATTGGCTTTATTATTTATAAATATGATTTTATTTTATTTTTTTTTTATTTTGAAGATATTTTTTGCCTGCATTTGGTTGTTTGATGCCGCTAGTGGGAACTCTTTGGGGTCTACGTGAAAGTCAAAAGTTGTATTTACAAATCAACTTTATAAATATACCCCTCATTATTTAATTATTTTATTTTTCATTTTCTAATAAAATAAAACTATGGCTAAAGACTACTGCAGAGGAAAACATTGATTTTCGTTATATTATATTAGTTTTGTCAATTTAATTATTTTGTTTTATTTATTAAAAATATATTATCCAGCTGGGCCCAACTTGTCGAACGTTGCTGACAATTTAACCCTTCTCCCGTAAATTAAAATTAAATAAATAATAATAACGTCATTTACATACATACCAGTTCTTTTATATATATATATATATATATGTAACATTTCAATTTTATTTTTTACATTTATACCACCAAAATCTTTCATATCACATAAAATAAACACTTTTTACTTTCAAAGATTAAATACACCTTTCATGCTCATGGAAGTTGAGTAACTGACTATCGTCTTAGTATTGTATGAAAGTTCAACACAAACACAGATGAAATGACTCCATAAGTTTTTATATGGAAAACCCGTAAGAAAAAAACCAGGGGGTCTGACCCGGTTGCGGAAATTCACTATGGATTGATGATTACAGAAATCCTTTGTCCCACAGATGAAAAATGATAATTATATTTTTTAGATTACAACGTCGATTGACGACGTCTGGTTAGTGGTGATCGATGGTAGTTAGTTGTGGCCGATGACAGTTGTCAGAGGTCGACGACGGTCGGCGATGGTCGACAACGGTTAGCAGTGGTAATCGGAGGTTGGCGGTGGTCGACGACGATTGACGGTGATGCTAAGTTGCTGCTTCTCCTAAAGGCCTCAGACTCTCTCTCTAGACATCAGCTTCCCCTCATGTAAGGGGTGGAGGCCTATTTATAATGTTTATGATGCAATTAATGCAACAATATCAACCATTTTAATCAGTTGGTCCAGAGAGTTTCCTTCAATCATGCAGTGTTTAATGGACATTTGAGTGCATTAACGATGTCAAAATTGAGTGATTTCGGGCTCATTAGATTTGTCTTGTCGAGATGCTCGATTCGAGTATAGGCNAAAAGTTCTTTAGTCCTTAATTAATGAATATAATTTATCTATATTTTCTTATTTATAGTTAAAGTTGATGGTCACTTTGATATTTAAAAAAAATATTTTAATTAAATATTTTGATTTAATTAATTGATTATTTTAATTTATGGAGACATAATTTCATTAGCTTCAAATATTGAACAAAATTGATGGTGAAAAAAAAAAAAAAAGAATATTTGAGTTTGGCTTAAGAATCTAAAATAAATGTGGATATGAAAGGTTTTAGAGGCATTTAAATACATGCCACATAATTCTTATATATTTACATATCTATCATCTAAACTTTCATATTTACAAATCCTTAAAATTTTTTTATAAAAATAATACTGTTATTAACGAAAAATTATTCCATACAGACATCGCATGCGGTGTCCGATCAACACTGTCGATTGCCACAAAGATGTATTTATGTCGGCCACGTTTTTTAATTTTTTTTTTTTAAATTTTTTTTGCTCGAATGTGTAGATTAGACACTGTATGCATCTCTCCATGTGGTGTTCACATGGAATATTTTTTTGTTATTAACAACTTAAAAATGAAATAAACATTGTCATATATAAAATCATGACATCAAAATATTAAAAGTTTAAATATCAAAATTCAGATATTTAATCTAAAAATACATAAGAATCTATAACATACTTTATAAACAATGATTGCCAGATCAACAACAATCTACAATTGAATTTTCTTACTTACTTTTTTTTTTTTTTAACTTTTGATATATCTATTAATTTCAATTTTTCTGCGTAAAATATTTAAAATTTCTTTCAATTATTTTATTAATAATTGGAAAAAAAAAAAATACAGTGAAATAAATGTGTCGTCTTCTCTGATTTGCTTCATTCTTACTGTAAGTGCAGATCATGAGGACGGGCTGTGGCCCCATGCTTAAAGGATGCAGAATCGAGAGCAGGTGCAACTGCAATCAGTATGAGAGAGAATTCCATCTGATAAAGTATTTTTTTTTAATTTTTTTTTTANTGCTTAAAGGATGCAGAATCGAGAGCAGGTGCAACTGCAATCAGTATGAGAGAGAATTCCATCTGATAAAGTTTTTTTTTTTTTAATTTTTTTTTTTATTTCATGGGAAAATTACATACATACCATTCAAAATTGGGGAATTTACATACATAGCACCCAATTCTTATGTATTTTCATATCTCACATCTAAAATTTGATTTTTACAATTAAAGCACCTTTTTCTATGTATCAAAGCATCCATCCTTTCATGCATAGAAAAAGATGAATTAAAGTTTGGGTGTGAGATATGTAAATGTATGAGAATTGAGTGCTATGTATGTAAATTTTCGTTCAATATTTTGCTATTTATAAAAGTGGCAC